>PVLD010004303.1:51929-127466 GCA_004027595.1 Dinomys branickii
TCAACTATTTGAGTAGAAAGAAAGAGTCCCTTGTCCCCATTTTTTTTTTTTTTTTTTTTTTTTTTTTTTTTTTTTGCGATATTGGGGATTGAACCTAAAGCCTTTAGACTTACCTATATCCTGGTCCCTTTTTTATTTAAAAAGCTTTTTTTAGAGACAGGATCTCACTAAATCATTAAGTTGACTTCAATTTGCAATTTTCCTGCCTTAGCCTTTCAGAGGACTGGGATTACAACTGTGCACAAACGCACCCAGCTGGAATATTCTCCTTGTCTACCCTTAGTCACCTAACGTTTAGGGTGTTTCTGCACTCATGCTGTAGAGTAAGTGGAATTTCTCCCCAGTATCACAGGCTCCCCATTCACTGCAGACTGTCCTGCTTCATCTCCTTTTCTCTCTGGTGCCCATACCTTCCCTCCTCTTTTCTTCTGCATTATAGTAGATCTTTAGAAAAGGAGCTGAAGTCAATTCATAATAATGTATAAATAACCAATAAAAGTTTAAGGTGTTACTTATGCAAACAAATTTATATTTTGACAGGGCTCACAGCTTTTAGAGAGAGGAATATGTTCATAAATCCTTAGTGGGGAAATTCTGATCACATAACAGGAAAACTGTCTTGAGCTGAGTAAAGTACCTCCAATTTCCTAAAATCATACAACAGACAGGTATTATATTCAGAAATTACATCTCTGTCTGTCTGTCTCTCCTTACCTGTATAATCCTAGGCAATATGTTAAATGTTTTATGATCTCTCATTTAACTCTTACTCTCCCTGTGTCCTTAACCTCATATGAAGTGACGTTACTTAGTGATATATACATCCTGGTACACAGCCAGGTCAAGCCAATCGCTAAAATTTGCAGAGCCTGTAAAGTAAAGCTGGGTGCGAGTCCATCCTCTATCGGTCATGAATCCCTGCTGGTAAGGTAACACTCTCTTCTAGTGGTAGGAAAAATTTTCCTGCTTGCCTCTTGGCTTTTAAGGAACATAGAGAGCTTACACAATACATTTTTTCATGAGGTATCTTTCAAAGTCTCTTTTTAAAAATTGTCTTTGTTTTTCTCTGAATTCCCTGGAGTTTGTATATGTCACCCTTATAATTACGTTCCCCAAATGAAACATAGTGGCCTGGTCCATTTTCACTTTTCAGCCTATGCAGGATATAAAAAATAAACAGCATATGGTGAAAAGTTAATGAGATTTTAAAAATAAGTTCACTTAAAAATGGGCTTTTCTACATGTGCTGTTGGTCTGGTTTCAAAAACCACAGGAGCTTTACTATGCTTTAGAAAAGGGTAACTATTTTGTATTGTTTTTCCTGGGGTCAATGAGAAACCAAGCTCATAGAAGGAGCACTAATGATTATCTTGTTTATAAACAAATGCCATGCTAGACTAGTACACACTAAGGCTTACAGTGAGGTGCCCAAGCACTACACATGTTCAAAGCACTCTGCAATACTCTCTACAGTTAACAAATCCCATGGACACATGGTCCTTTAACAAGAATAATGAAGAATTTACCTAGAGAGGAAGATGGGAAATTAGACAGTCTCTGAGAACAGCAGTCCTCTGAATAAAACTTATAAATTATATTACCATAATAAGTAGATCTGATTTAAAAAAAAATTCCGTGTACCCTTTAGATAAAGAACAAAAACAAAAGCAAGAGGTTAAGAATCCTACTTTTATTTCAAATGAGCAGTCGGTCCCACAGAAAATTGTTGTTGCTTAAATTACATCAGTGCCCTGAAAAGAAGCAATGAACTTTAAAATACATGTATTTTACTTGTATGTTTGTGCTCAGCCACAAATTACTCTGGACAATGAAGTGCTAGGAAGCTGTTCTGAGCGTGGGGGCAGATATAAGAGAACACAGGGGTTTTGCCTTTGAGGATAATCCAGCTAGAGCGATGGAAGGTCCTCAGTAAACTAAAACATAGATATAAAATACAGTACTTGAGCTGAGGATGTAGCACAGTAGTAGATCTTTTGCCTAGCACACACAAGGATACAATTCCCGGTACTGCAAAACAAAAACAAAACAGAAAACTTCTGGTATGCTAGGCACAAATCTCTGTGCTCAGAGATTTGCAGTAATTTAATCCAGTCACTAGCAGTCCAGGGAGTAGGCACTATTACTCTCTACATGTTATATGGCTTGAGGGTCACTGCACTTTCAAAGTGAGGATGTGAGCATTATTGTATATGAGAAAGCGTAATGCTCCAAATCAGTTAGGTTTGGTGAAAAAAGAAAACAACAACAACCCCCCTTGCGGAGGGTCGGGGGAGAAAGCTGAAAACTTGGTAGCTTAAACAAATAGTTTATTTTTTTTCTCATAAATGAAGTGTTAGGCGTAACTGAGTGGCCTGAGGTACCACCTCTGCATGCAGGAACCCCTATCTTGAAGGAAATATGGGAAGTGTAGTCTTTAAAAAAAATAGTGGGAGGTCATGTGCCCTGGTAAAAATTGGAGCTTTCATTACCAAATAACAGATCTTTGGCTGGGCAACCTGTTTTTCTGCCCCATGTGCAAAGTGCTAGACACAGCATAAATATAGTAAATGTCCAGTAATAATAGTTACAAAGCCTAGAGCACCCTCAAAGTAGCTCGGTTCACTAATTAAACACCACTATTTTTGTCTGCCACTGTGGCTAAATAGGGAAGTGAGTAAGAAGCAAGTGCTACATGCTCCAGACACTACAGGCTGGGGCATCTACTCCCAGTGCCCTCCTCTCCTCTTCCTCCTCCAGAGTTGCGAGGTAGTTTGCACTAGGCTTTCACACCTGTGGAAAGATGGCAGCAAGCCAAGTCATGATGTCAAACAAAGATACTACCAAGTCCGGGGCATTTCCTAACCCAGGCTTCTGCTTTCTTCTCATGCCCCCTTTCAGGGACTGTAAATGAGAGCTCTGGCCTCTTATAAAAGGGAAGAAACAGGGAAGACAAGCAGTCATACTGCACAAAGCTCATTTATATCATAACGATAAGCAAGACGCCCTTGGTGATATGCAAACCAGCACTCCAGGGAAGGGTGGCTTGTAGCAAGGTTGAGTGTCTGATGAAGGGCTCATATTTTCCTAAAGGTTTTCTATGGATCATCTCTGCTTTAGTTTGGATCTTGAATCCTTCTCTGTCTCCTACCATATGTTAAAGACTTGGTTCCCAGTGTGATGCTATTGGGAATTGGAGGGCTTTTGAGAGGTGGGGCCTAATGGGAGGTCTTTAGGTCATTGTGGACATGACTTTGAAGGGCATAGGGAGCCTCCTGTCTCTCTTTTGCTTCCTGACCATGCAGTGAAGAGTTTTACTCTGTCACATGCTGCTACCATGATTTGCAACCCTACGACAGGCTCCAAAGCAAGATGGGTAACCAACTATAGAGTGAAATCTCCAAAATTCTGAGCCAGTATAAACCTTTTTACTTTATAAGTTTCTTATTTCATGTATTTATTATAGCAATGGAAAACTGACAATTTCAATTTCACAAATTCCTGCATAGGACACATGACACACAGGCTACCAAAAAAAAAAAAAAAAAAAAAATATATATATATATATATATATATATATCAGTATTGTATAGATTGCAGAAGTGGCCTTCAACTTCCAAATCCATTAGCTCCCTTTACATCTTACCAGAGCAGTGTGTGGTGGGAAGAGAAAACTGAGTAGGAGAAAGGAATATGGTGGAACCACCTAAATGGTGAGATTAAAGTTGGATTTTCTAGCTGCTTTACATATATTGGTTTGGGCCAGGAAGGGGTAGAGAGGAAAAAGAAGCAAGAGGGAGGCCTCGATCCCTCCGTTCCTTACCTCCTCATCTAATCACCTCCCCCAAACTTCAGCATCATGTTCTCACTGATCCCCAGCAAGAGAGAAAATATACAGGCTGATGTATGCAAAGTAGCAGGTGACATGTCATCCTCCAGTGGACTCAGCCCTATACTGGGACTCAGTGAGTAGCAATCAATGGCTCAGACTGAACCACAGCCCCCATCTGTCTCCTTGGCCTCGAGCAGTGAGCAACCTGCATATTCTTCAGTGGCCAGCTCTTTGGGGTCAGTTCACGTATCCCCATCTCTTTGATTCTTCCCACTCTACCCAACACATCTCTCATCTCTCACATGGACTCTGCCTGATTGTAAGAGATAATTAGGACAGTCATTTACAAAGTCTAAATTTAGGCTTTGGTGTTGTTGCCAAGTAAGTATATATTTAGTCCTAGAGTTATGACAACTAGATAAAAACATGTTCATCATAATTTGTCTTTTCTTTGTGATCTATTATCAGCCTATATTGCCTGTAGGGCCATATGAATTAATTTAAAAATAAACTAGTTTGTTTGATATCTGCTTTTCCAGTACCGTGGATTTAATCCAGGGATGCTCAACTGAGTACATCCCCCAGTCCTCTTTTATATTTTGAGATAGGAGCTCAGTAAGTTGCCCAGGCTGCTTTGAATTTGGAATCCTTGTGCCTCAGCCTCCTAAGTAGCTGGGATTACAGATATATGCCTCAGCACCCAGTTTGTCACAGTGTACTGGGGGTCACAGTGTGGATTTGATTGGAATGAGTATGGCCAGACCTCCTCAGCCTGAGCCTCACCCTGTCTGAATCCATCATGCCTCCTCCATGTGTAGCATGCTGAATTTCCAACAGCCCGTGGGTTCTTGCCCTAACCCAAATCTGACGTCAGCCCCTGCTAAAATGCTACTCTGCTACTCTTGCTGCTTTTAGGACACAAACTCTGACTTAATCAGGTCTGCCAGACTGTTTACAGACTTCAGACTACTCTCCAGGACCGCTGGCCTCCTGCTCTCTGTGACTCTCTCTCCCTTCTTTAGTGAATGACTTTTTTTTTCTTTTTTTGAGACAGGGTCTCAGTGTAGTTCACACTGGCCTTAAACTACGTAGTGGAGGCTGGACTTGAACTCACAGGGTCCTTTCTGCCTTAGCCTCCCCTGTGCTGGTATTAGAGGTGTGCATCACCATGCCCAGCTTGTCCTTGTTTTTCATAGTGTTCAGCCCAAGCTATAATTTGAGGGGTGGTGGGAAGATCCTTCCTTTGGCCCCTTCTCTTTCAGGCTTTGTATTTCCCTCCTAGAGCCCTGTATCTTTCCTCTAGTGCCTATTATGCTTAGCAGTTATACATTAATTAAAATGACCATTTGACTAATATTTAGCAGGTACTCAATGCAGTACATTCTTGTTTCTTTACCACCCACTGTGGCAGCTGCAGGGCCTAGCACAGGGCCAGTGTAGAGTAGATACTTGGCAATCATTTGCTTGAATGAAGGGAGCTGAACCATGCATGGCCCTCATAAAAGGGTCACCTGAATAACAGAGAGCAGCACAGCTAAAGAGAGGATCATCTGATGTCAGGGATGCTGGGGACAGGTCCCTGAATGTAAGCCTTAGAGTGACACACTGAAAACCAAGACATTTCTTTGTGTTAGGTGGAGAAAAGCAACTATATTTTCCTAACTTAGGTATTTCTAGGGGAATGTGTTAATAAGCAAATTGCTCAATGAAATTATCATTTTCTGTAAGAAAAGCATATAATCAAGTCCTTTGGCCCTTACCATAACATAATTAGATAACAATTTCCCCTTCAAGGTGCTCATTGATCCTCATAAGGAATTATGGACAAAGCAGTTGAATATGAGTGGAATGGAATAAAAATCAGGAATATACTCCATTAATGCACGTGAGTTGTTTGGAATTTATTATGCTGGAAATGTACTACTTTTTGTTGTTTTGAGACAAGGTCTCTCACCAGGCCTTTTGTTGTTTTGAGACAAGGTCTCTCACCAGGCAATTCAGGCTGTTCTTAAACTTGCTATGCAGCCTAGGCCGGCCTTGAACTTGCAGCAATACTCTCGCCTCAGCCTCCTGAGTGCTAGGATTACAGATGAAATGTAGTTTTATTTTTAAAGTCTTATATATACTATGAAGCAATTAGGTCTGTGAGAAAGATCTAAGAAGTCTTTATAAGTCACTGAAATCTTTCTTGAAAATTTGAGGTGGTCAGACTCAAATTATTTCCCTTTGCATATATGATTATTATAAAGTATCTCAAGTGTTTACCAAGTGTACTACCCAAGTGTTTATTTCTGAGGAACTAAAGTGGAGTTATCTATAAAGTATTTTTACCCAAGTAGCAGGTCCTCAATGAAAGGAGCCATATGAATGATCATGTGATATAATGCAGGAGCAAATTTTGAAAGGCATCTAGAGAGTTGCCTGACAAAATGAAGGAGCATGCAAACAAAAGAAATGTCATTGAACACACATTTGTCTAAGTTACAAACTGCAGTGTAATAAAAATATTTATTATATAGTTTTCAAAACATGAACAGACCATAAAAGTACGATGTTTTAAAATGTAAAAAGTATTTTCTTCATTTATTTTATGGCTGTGATTTTGTTTCTAGGGGCTTTGGAGATAAAAGTATAGTGGCCTGCTGAGTTTGAGTTTAGTTTCTGGCAGTCCAGCCTCAACAGTGGCAGGTCCCTGGTGTCAAGTCAGAGGTAGGTAGACTTAAGAGTTAAGGTCAGGTGTCCACTGACAGCAACAGAAAAGGCACAACTGCGGAAAGTGCTGCTGGATGGGATGTCTGAACTCTCCATTATTGGTCAAATCCTTCATGACATCAAAGGATGGGCTGTAGAGCATGGTGGTGAAATTGTTCAGTTTACATGCTAAATGAAGGATAGGACTAAGCAGTATTTTTTTTTCTGGACATGGCACAAACTATAGATCCTAGGTAAATACGTTGAATGGTTCAGTGTAGTTTATCCCCATCCAATTTTTATCTTCACTATAATTTTCTTAGTAAGGATAATAACATAATTTCACATTTAAGTTATTCTTGCCTACTTTTTCTTTTCTATATCCTAATTGTTTTGCATTCTGAATTTATGGGTCAGTGGGTAATTTGCAGTGTTGTTTCAAATCAAATGTTGTATCCCGTATCTTGCACCGACTCATTCACTGCTAACGTCTAAATCAGAGAAGTGAAAAGGACAATTGTTTAGTGCTTTTTTAAGTCCCTGACCAAGATCAGTAGGGAAATCCCATTAGCGCCATTCATCGCATTTCTCATAAATCTAAAAGGAAAGCGAGTATCCAAAGCCTTATTCTTTAATAGTTCTTATTTGTAAAACCTTGACAAGGCTTTATTCTAAATTGCTTCCAAATTACGTATAGAATACTGAGAAATATGATGGGCAGTGAATCGTGATAGCTTCAGTCACCGAGTAAATAAGTAGAATAGTAAAAGGGGGACTAATCTGAAAGCAAACAGAGTATGATGGGCCACGAAGAAGCAAAAAGAACGGAACTGTGGAATTCTTAAACTGCCATCTGGCTCAATCCTCTTTCAGTGGGCAAGTTGAAGAGCCTTTTATTCAGTGCCCTAAAACTCAAAAGGAGCAGTATTTGAATATTAATATTTCCATATAGTGGGGAAAAAAGAAAGAAAACCTTTTGTAACCAAAAAGGAATGTTTAACAAAATACTGGGTAATCCTCCGGCTATACAAGAAGGCGTGGGGAGCGCCCTGTGGGTGGGAGCTTTGCTCCGGGTGCAGAGTAGCCAAGGCTGTGCCCTAGCTGCTTTAGGCCTGCACCTCCAGGACTTCCTTGAGGTTAGAGCAACTTATTAAAGTTATTACTGTGGTTTGAAATTTAGGCAAGAGGTGTAAAATTAAGGAACTCACTAGAACAATGATTTCTATTACCTTATTTTATCAAAACCCAACTGTAAGATGCACTGTCATATAGGATAATTGAGGCAAGGGAAAGGATAAAAATTTTAAGCGATAGTTGAAGTTGTTTTTGTGAAATGCAAGCCTAATTTATCACTTTGGAACAGACTCCTGACAATTGCCATTTTGTTTATTGAGACCTGAATTTTTAAATGGAACTAAGGATTTTGTTTTTTCTGAGAAAGTATGTTTGAAAAGTTCAGTATGAGTCCACTATTTTATCTTCAGCAAAGATTCTTTTAAAAAGGTATTTTAGCATTCCCCGTGGTTTAAAAGACAAAACCAATTTCTGCTGGCTTTGTGTTATGCTCCTTTTACAGGCTGCAGTGCCTTCTGTCTGCTTTAGGGTGTGGCATCTGCCATTGGGGAGGAAAAACTGGCATGTGTCGCCTTTTATAGTAGACTGATTTCATTGTACTGGGGGCCTCTATTTATTCTCTCTTGGTTCCAGTCTTCTAGTTGACTTGCAGAAGCAAATGGAATTAAAAGACATTTCATCTTATGATACTTATTTTTTTTCTTTTTAGCTTCATGATTTTCTGACATGAAGAAATATTTCTAGGCAAAGGGCCTGAGCTCGACTTGGTGGCTCGTTTTCCCATTTAGGGTTAGTTGTGAGAATAAGTCAACACACATGGCTACACTTGTACGAATTGACTTGGATGCATTTTATCATATTTTAAAAATACTTTATGATTATACATATACATTTAGTTGACTACAAATGTCTAAAAGCATTGATATGTAATTGATTTTAGAATATTTGTACTGTACATAGATACACAAAAACAGACGTATTTATATTTGCATATGAAAAACTTTAAATATTCAATTTATGTGGCACAACATGAATAACTAGTATGTATTTAAATATATAAAGAGAAAATCCAGGAGAAAATGTCCAAAAGGGGCACTAACAAAGATATAGTATTCTCTTGGCAAAAACTGATGATTTGGCAGGAATTCATCTTAGGTTTTGTTATTGTCTCTTACACACAATGATATACCTCGTTTTGCAGTTGTTTGCATCAAATTGCAATTTGTTGCCTCTATATAATGACCCTTGGGTGTGCACCTGATTCCCCCTCCCCAATTAGTCACTGATTTTAGTTTTTTCCTTTCCAATCTATCGTTTTCTATTTAGTCATGTGATATATCCGCACTACTTCTAGCAAAGAAACAACCACTGCAACTGAAGTAAACTACTTTTTAGGAAAAGATGAAGAATGAAATAATTTTGGAAAATGACACCATTCCCAAACAACTCTATAATTTCTGCCAGCGTGACCTCTGGGAAGCTCTGATTTCAAATGCTTTTTCTCAGTGACAACTGAGTCCACAGCATACAACCCAGCTATTGCTTAGGTTAGGAAGAGCTGCTATCAAAGACATTTAAAATTTTACTAGGTGATAAACTTATAAATGTTTAAAACATGACAGAGTAGTAAAATGGTATTTTTTAAAAAAAGTATGGCATATACCTGATTAGATTCAACTGTTTCATATTATTATTGACCTTTGTTAAATACAACGTCAGTTTACTTTGGTTTTGTTTCACATTACTTAGCCATGAACTCATATTGAGGGTTACTGCACACATTAACCTCTGAAATATGATGAAAGGTGTCATATAGATTTATGCAGACGGGAGATAAACCTTAGCTGTCGCTATTCTGGCACCAGTGGTTAAATTGTTCATGTTAAAGTTGAATCACAACTCGACACTACCTATTTGGCAGAAGATACCGGCCTGTACTGCAGGAAAAATACTCCTTTGGGAATATATGGATTTTCATATCTATTTAAGGTGCCCTAAAAAGGAATTATATAAACATTGTTTTTGGGGCTACTATAGTCAATAATAAACATTTATTGAGTACCTACTGTGTACAGGGCACAGCACTCTTTGAATGCTGCTAGCCTTCACTTATGTCTTTCCTGATTTTGCAGTTGGAAGAAGTTGTGGGAATTACGCTGATGGCCCGAAATCAAAGCAGAGAGGCCAACGTTCTGAAGAAATTACATAACTCCTGGGAGAGACCGTGTTTTTGCACAGGTTGCCTCAATATTTTCTTTCTCTGCCGGCTTCTCGCCACCTCAGAAGCGAACAGACAACTTTGTTCCTCAGCCCTTCTCCCTCTTTTGTCTGCTCGTCAGACTCGTTTTCTACCTTTGTATCGCTTTTAGACGTGAAAACAAACATGCGAACGCCAGTTGGCAAGGAGACGGCGGCGCGAGGGGACAGCGCAGCCCGCGGCCGGACCATGCCGCCGTGCAGGGGCTGCCACCCGGCCGTGGATCCCCGCGAGGCTGCGCCAGCGCCCCCGGCCGAGTCCAGTCCGCGTTTTGCGAGTGCGCAAGAGTCGTCAGCGAGAAGTGGATAATAGTTGCTCCGGCTCGCACGGCTCCCTCTCATGCCATGCTGGGCCCGATAGGCTCAGCTAGTCGTGTATTTACCCATATCCGGGTTAGAGAGGAAAAGAGAAAAAAGTTTCATTTAAACCTGAACCAAAAACTTTCACCATGAAAGCACACAGCGGGAGCAGGCCCAGACCGTAAGGCGTGCCCCCGGCGCGGCTCCCGCGGGCCTGCGGAGGGGGAGGGGGTCGGCGCTTCCCGGCGGGCCGCGTGGATGCGCACAGGAGGGGCCGCGGACTAAAAAAGTGGGGGTATTGTTTCCCCCCGGCCCCCGCCCGGCCGCGCCACGCCGCGGTGGCGATCATGGCCGCGCGGGCAGCAGCGGCGGCGGCGGCTGCGCGGGCGCGGGCGGGCAGCGGCGAGCGGCGGGCGCCCTCGGGGCCGCGGCCGGCGCCTGGGGCCCGGGACCTAGAAGCGGGGGCGCGCGGCGCGGTGGCAGCGGCAACGGCGGCGGCAGCGGCTCCGGGACCCATGCTGGGGGGCGGCGACGGCAGCGGCGGCCTGAATAATGTGCACCACCACCCCCTGCTCCCCCGTCACGAACTGAACATGGCCCATAGCGCGAGCGCGGCTGCCGCCGCCGCCGCCGCCAGTACCAACAGCGCCAAGAGCGGCGGCTCCGAGGCGGCTCTCAAGGAGGGTGCAAGCGCCGCCGCGCTGTCCTCTTCCTCCGCGGCGGCGGTGGCGGCGTCCTCTTCCTCTTCGTCTGGCTCCGGCTCGGCCATGGAGACCGGGCTGCTCCCCAACCACAAACTGAAAGCCGTTGGCGAGGCCCCCACCGCGCCGCCCCACCACCACCACCATGCCCACCACCACCACCACCATGCCCACCACCTCCACCACCACCACGCACTACAGCAGCAGCTAAACCAGTTCCAGCAGCAACAGCAGCAGCAACAGCAGCAGCAGCAGCAGCAGCATCCCGTCTCCAACAGCAGCAGCCTGGGCGGCGCGGGCGGCGGCGCGCCTCAGCCCGGCCCGGACATGGAGCCGCCGCAACATGGAGGCGCCAAGGACAGTGCCGCGGGCGGCCAGGCCGACCCTCCTGGCCAGCCTCTGCTGAGCAAGCCGGGCGACGAGGACGACGCGCCGCCCAAGATGGGGGAGCCGGCGGGCGGCCGCTACGAGCACCCCGGCCTGGGCGCGCAGCCGCCGCCGCCCGTCGCTGTGCCCGGGGGCGGCGGCGGCGGCCCGGCGGCCGTCTCGGAGTTTAATCATTACTATGGCAGCGCTGCCCCTGCTAGCGGCGGCCCCGGCGGCCGCGCTGGGCCTTGCTTTGATCAACATGGCGGACAACAAAGCCCCGGGATGGGGATGATGCACTCCGCCTCAGTCGCCGCCGGGGCCGCCGGCAGCATGGACCCCCTGCAGAACTCCCACGAAGGGTACCCCAACAGCCAGTACAACCATTATCCGGGCTACAGCCGGCCCGGCGCGGGCGGCGGCGGCGGCGGCGGCGGAGGAGGAGGAGGCAGCGGAGGAGGAGGAGGAGGCAGCGGAGGAGGAGGAGGAGGAGGAGGAGGAGGAGGAGCAGCAGCAGGAGCGGGAGCTGTGGCGGCGGCGGCCGCGGCGGCAGCAGCAGGAGGCGGCGGCGGCTATGGGGGTTCGTCCTCGGGGTACGGGGTGCTGAGCTCCCCCCGGCAGCAGGGCGGCGGCATGATGATGGGCCCCGGGGGCGGCGGGGCCGCGAGCCTCAGCAAGGCGGCCGGCGGCGCGGCAGCGGGGGGCTTCCAGCGCTTCGCCGGGCAGAACCAGCACCCGTCGGGGGCTACGCCGACCCTCAACCAGCTGCTCACCTCGCCCAGCCCCATGATGCGGAGCTACGGCGGCAGCTACCCCGACTACAGCAGCCCCAGCGCGCCGCCGCCGCCGCCGCCGCCGTCGCAGCCCCAGTCCCAGGCGGCGGCCGTGGCGGGCGCGGCGGCGGCGGCGGGCGGCCAGCAGGCGGCCGCGGGCATGGGCTTGGGCAAGGACTTGGGCGCCCAGTACGCCGCCGCCAGCCCGGCCTGGGCGGCCGCGCAACAAAGGAGCCACCCGGCGATGAGTCCCGGCACCCCCGGAGCGGCGCTGAGCAGATCCCAGGTAACCCGGCCGGCCGGGCCTGCTTCCGCCGGGCCTCGCGCGCCGCCCGCGAGCCCGCCCGACTTTCTTTCTTCGCCGCGCACTTTTCGCGTCTGCTCGCGGGGGAGGCGGGGGCGCGGCCGCCTCCCGCCCGGAGCCGCGCAGGCCGAGCCGGGTTTCGGGCCCGGACTGGCACCCTCGGCACCCTCGCCCCCCCGGCGAGCGCCAGGCCCCGGGACGGGTCGAGGCCCCTAGGCCCCACCCGCGGGGCGGTGGGCCCAGTTCGGGGCTTTTGTGCCCAGGAGGTCCCCGGGCCGGTTCGGCCGGGGGCGGGGGCTGCCCGGATCCGCTTGGGTGGCGCTAACAATGTGCCTTCGCTCGGCCCAGAGGGAGGAACTTTCTCCCACTGAGGGCCACAGTCCCGTTCCTAGCTTCCGAGGTTGAGGCCAGCGAAATAGGTTAGCTTTGTGACAACCGGGCGGCCTTTCCGGAGGTGTTTGGTGCGGGCTTTAAAGAGTTTGGATGTTTACGAGTAGGATTGAGACCAACATTTACTAAGACGGGGAGATGAAATATTCTAAAATACATCGATTCGCACCTAAGAATAGCCGGGGAAATCCATTACTGGGCTTACGGGCTGCTTGAAAAGAGTCACCTTCAGCAGAGAGGCGATGTTAGAGGAACACATTCCAGATCGATTGAACTTGTTTTAATCATAGACGAGGCTTACATTTTATTTGGTAAATCTAGTAAAATATCAGATATGTGAAAATGGATCGGTTAGGGGTCGTATTTATTTGGATTTTCTTTATTTTCTTGTCAATCAAGTGCTACGGCGTTATTAGGAAATGTTCTGCGCTCTGGCTGCTTCTTGCTAGTAGGCTGAGCCTAAAGAGCGACTTGATCTCCTTTGCAAGGTTTGGAATTTGAATTGTGGAGGTAAACTGGCTGTAATAGTCTCCAGACAGCTGCCTCTGAGTTGACATCTAATCTGCCATCTGATTGGCTCCCCTCTCACCATTGGGCATTTAGCACTGCTGATGTAAATAGAAGTGCTGAGCAGTACAGTCACAAAAATTCTTGCCACAAATAATAACTGAACTCTATTACAAGCAGATGGGAAGTTGAGTGTCATTTAGAGCTTTAATTGTTAGGAATCAGTTATTGATAAGAGGATTATATATTAAGAGAAAACCGTTATGCTGGTGTCCAGTATTAGACATTTACAAAACTCAGATTTTGATGACAGTCTTACATATGGACATTAGGTATATCATGGTGTTTAACTGTAGACTGAAGATACGACTATTGAAAAATAATTAAGTCACACATTATACCAACTTTTGGGTTTGTAAGGCTTTTATGAGAGTCTGTTCTTTACAGATTCAACTATAAAAAATTTGAACTGTATCAGTAGACGTCGGAGCTTCAGCCTCGTCGTTTAATTAAACACGTAGTTAATACGTTAAGGCGTTTCAAAATTCTGATATTTAACAGTATCTTTTGGTGATATTAAGCTACCTGTATAACAAGATTAAAGCTGTATATTTCTAGTGCTTTGTGTTTTGACAGTTGTGATTATTTTTAGATGTTTGTGGATCAGTTTTAGTTAGGAATTGACATATTTAAAAGCCATGAAATGGGAAAGATCTATAATTTTTGCAGAAAACAGTTATTAGGAAAACAATGGATATTCCTGTGAAATAGTAAAATCATTTTATATTTGCTTGGGGTTTGGAGAACACAAAAATCCCTGAAGAATCGTTTTCCCCTGGTTATTTTGTTAGAGTAGGTAATGTGAGCCTTGTTGGAGCTGCTTATACAATGATCAGGAAAACTATATTAAAGGCAAATTGTACTGGGTGTGTGTCTTCCAAATAGTTTTTCTTTCATATGTGTCTTTATGCTATGAAAATTTTAAAATTCTAATTCGCTAAAAGGGAATATGGTGTTTGTTTATGTGTTTTTATTTAACTCATTTGTTTTAGGAAGGTATACTTTAATAATAATGATATATCCGAGGGACTTGTCAGAGTGAATAAAAAACTGAACAAATAATGTGAATCCTAGGCTGAACAGTGGTATCCAATGCTAATGGAGTTTTACTTTTAATGATAATATCTTCCTGTTCTTAGTTTTGATTCATACAAGTAAAAATATTATAAAGAGAAACATGATGTAAATAAGCTCATTAATTTTACAGAAGATTTTGTCAGTTTGCTTTTAAAGTGACAGTTTAAAAATTAACGTCTTTATAAACTATAAACAAATGAGCTTAGAGACAGAGATAGGTCTATGCTACTTTAGAACATTATTTGTTAATGGTACCGTCATCTTAAGCATTTTGTTTTCTTAGAATGAGAATGAATGCGTTATGTCCTCAGTGTGACCCTTGGGAATAGCTTTTTTATCTTTGAGAGGAAAAAGCGATGGACATAGGACCTTGATTCATAGATTTCTCTTAGGTATATTACTGGTAACATGTGGAATGAGTCTTTTTTTTTCTTTTTCTTTTTGGAACGCTGGTTATTACTTAGTATTTATTATAATTACACAAGAAACAGTTATTTGTCTAAAATATTTAATTACAGTTTATAAAATGCTATTAAGTTATGTTACACGATGAGGGTTTTTTGCTCAATATGTTTAGTTTCATTTTTGATTTTAGGAAATGGATTATATTGAGTGCAAATGTTTTAGCAATTGATAACAAAAACACACATTTAGGAGGGAGGGTCTTTTAAGAGAATGAAATAAACATTTTATGATTCAGTTTTTTAGGGAGTTTTTTGAGGTAAGTATTCAGATAGAGCAGTTTCAAAAAGAATACTAAGGTCTGCTCACATATATTTTATAATGCAAAGTTTTGTGCTGAATTCCATTCATAGTATTTTATCAGAGTATTTTATAAAATATGATATTTTAGAAAGAGGCTTTCTTACTATTAAAAATGATTAGCTGGTTTACAAAGCAGGCAGCTAAAACTTGTTCCCAATAACCTTAAGATGTATAAGATACAATGCATCATAAGATCACTTCTTTCCCTATGAAGTCTTCATTATTTGATATTTTAAATCTTACGAACATTTTTGGATCCTAAATTTATATATTTGCCAAGGTATGGATGGCTCCTGTATAGTAAGGTTGATTTAGTAACAGTGGTTCATAGAAAAAGTCCTATCATTAAAAACACACAAAAAAGAAAATATAGCAAAATGTCTGCAGTTTCTGTTAAGTGTTATAAATTTATTTTTTACTTCAAATTGTTTTTATTGGGGATCCTGATTTTTATGCTACTTAATTTTGATAGTTTTTTTGTTGTTGTTATTTAATGGCAACCAATCTAAGACACTGAATATTTAAATTTATGTTTATATTAATATTAAAGAAGGATAACCTAGGGAATAAAATATTCTTACCATTCGTCTATTTTCACTTTTTCCCCTTTGGTTTTTTTTGTATTTCACAATGTATTTTTGACCAGGCTTTTTATATTTTTTTTCTCAGCATCATATTGTATCAGAAAAAAGAGCATGTTATGGATATAAAATAATCTAGATCATACTTGGATACTTTTACTGATGTACTTAACCTCTAACTATTGCGTTCCTTTACTGGGATGGAAGAAGATACCATCTTCAGTCTTGTATAAAAATAATTTTGTTTTGAGAACAGATTCTGAAAGTATAAGACGGTGTATTGGAAGATAGTATAAACTCATTTGATAGTTATGCTAGACACAGACATCTTTTAAAGAAAACAGGTGTAATGGAAGAGGGGTGAGTTGTCAGTTCTGTTTTTTGTGAGTAGACTTTATTCCTTTATAAACTTGGGGCTGAGTATGTCTAAAATTTGACTTCTGCTGTGGGAGGAACATGTAATTTCTCTGTTTCATTCCGACCTCACCGACAAATCTAGATGATGATCAGTTCATTGATTTAACCCTGTCTTCTCCTGGCAGTAGGGTGGTTTCATTTAAAATTTGTTCTGGGTCCATGGAATTTTCCTCCTTGTTTTGCAACCAGTTGGAGATGCAAATTTGGATGTACTAGCACAGGAAGCTCTTAGCTTTTTGCCGGTCCTGGATCTAGAGGCGTTTCCCAGTGCTTTGTACAAGCTGACACTGCCCAGACCCTGTGTGCTTTGAACCACATTTTGTGGAGAAGGGACTAATATCTCATTTGTGTCACTTTTATTTTGGGGTGTGTGTAGATTTGTAAATTTGAGGTTGGTACTTATGTTTGATAGCAGTGTTGTGTGTTACATAAAAATAACAGATTTATGGAGGCTGAAAATGAATATTAATAAAACTCAATCCCATTAATTTTTTTGCAATATTTAGATTTTCAGAATGGATGGTATAAAATTTTTATGACATTTTACAATGCTGTTTCTGCTTTAGGGCCATACAGTGTCCTCATAGGCCATTTTGAAATTGGGTAGGCTTTGGTTGCATGCTTTTTCAGAGGTGTCTTTTCCTGCACAGGAGGATTTACGATTCTGTGGACATGCACAGTTGTGCTGCACACTTGCTGTGTATGCATGCTTGAGACTGAGGAATCCCAAGTCCTAGTTCCCTGTGGTGTGGGGGAGGAGCAGAAAGCAGAACTGCGCATCCACCAAGAACGTGTTTATATATCATAGATGAAGAATAGTTATAGTATTGCTCTTTCCAGTTTGCAGGCTATTTGCATAAGACTAAGTGGTCCTTTTTGTTTAATTGGGTGCTTAAATTGTGCTTTGAAATCTTGGATATACTGTAGTGACTTGTCTTAGAAATTTGGTGAAAAGAAAATGGTTTAGGTTATTATTTAGTTATCATTACCTGCATATCTTTGAGTACCTATTTATTTAATACCCTATGCCTACATCTGAAAAAATTATTATTATTAATAGACATTCTATAGTTCTACCATTCATATTGATTAATGACTAAAATTATGAAAGTATAATATATGGGTCCACAGTAAGTTTCACCCAAAAACATAGTTTACTTTCAAAGTTTTTGACTTGAAGTAATTCTAAGGAAACTATTTCCTAAGATTTACTTATTTGAATAGGTTCCAGCAGGCAGTTTTCAAACCCACTTCTGTATGGATCAATGCCAAGAATATTAGAAGGCTACTAAGTTTGACAGATGAATTAATGATGAAATTAATTTGTTTTTTGAGTGATATTTATTGCTGGGAAAGAGACTAAGGTCTTAAAATCTTAAGTATGTCTGCTTCATGGTAGGCACTCTTATTTCCATTATTAAAATCAGGTAGATGGCAGCAGAATCAGAAATAGATCTGTCATAGTCTTTTTGAATTGACAGATTCAGCCTTTGCTGACTGTCTTCTGTAGGGCACACTTCTCAGTGTTTTGTTTGAGCCTTGAGGAAAGATGAGTCTTAAAAATCAGGCAAAAAGTCATTCCTTATGGCATCTTTGGAAGGGAAGCCATATTTGATGAAATGTAGAAAAAAACTCCTGGTGACAATACTACAACACTTTTTTGTAGTAAGTTGCTAAGCAATTAGGTGGATGTCTATTTTCTTACAGTTGTAAAATACATATAAATAGAGTTGGTCATTTTAACCATTTATACATACTTAGTCCAGTGGCATTAAGTCACATGGTTGTGCAGCATTCCCCACTGGCCATTTCAACTTTTTCATCTTCTGAACACAAAGAAAAATATTTTCTTTTCCTTTTTTTCCATGTCAAAACTTGAAATTGTTATCTATTAGGATATATTACAAGTAATTTTGTTGTTATGACCATTAACCTTGTTACTTCATAGTTCATTAATTAGTAAATTCTTCCTCAAAGATTCCTTTGGAATGTTAGTGAGCTTTTTTTTTTTTAATTACTCTGTTACTTCCTCTCTGTTCTAACTTTGGGATAATCTTCATAAATTTGGACTTTTTGAGATGTATTGAGTAGGCTAGTTGTTTTATTGCCAGATGCGTCATTAAAAGTTTAAAGGCTTTTCAGAGCCTTTTTAAAGCTTAGAGGTATGGGGTATTTTATTGAGAGAGTCCTGGGACTTTCTTTGTGGGATGGTAGGTTTTGGAAATGAATTCTTTTTTTTTTTTTTCTTTGGGAATGAACTCTTACCATGATCATTTTTCCATTTTGTATTTCTGTCACTGTTTGCCTTTTTGCCTCTTTTTGAATGTGATTAGTTTTATCTTTCTCCTCTTAGTAAAAATCATTTCCAGTGGTAATTCTTTTGTTACCTTAAGTCAGCTAGCTGATGCTGTGAGCATGGCCTCTTTCCCGGTGTCCTCTGCCCTCACATTTGTGCTCTCCCGTCATGTTAGTTTTTAGTCTTATGCTGAACTACAAAAATTTTTTGTGCATGGAAAAATTACTAAAGATTATTGCCCATTTAATTAAAATTTATGATCCACTGTAAAGGAGTACTTCTTAGATCCTTTCTTATAAACAGGTTATTTTTGGTGTGTAAAATATTAGCTCTTTATTTACTATAGTACAGAGGTTGAAGCCAGAGCCTGGCACTGAATTACATCCCCAGCCCACTTTTTAGTTTTTGTTCTGAAATAGGGTATAGGGTCTTGGTAAATCACCCTATGCCTTTGAATTTGAGATTCCCATGGCATGGCCTCCCCAGCAGCTGAGATTACATCCTATGCCATGGCACTTACCTTAGAGTTGTATTTTAACTGCTACTGCTCATGAGACGTATTAGCCTTTTATGTGATCAGTTATATATTTTTATTTTTTGAGACAGGGTCTCACTATGTAGTGCAGGCTGTCCTTGAACTGGATGCAGACCTCCTGCCTCAGCCTCCCAGGTATGGGAATAGGAGGCATGTGCCACTGTCTGGCATGATCAGCTGTGTATTTTAACACTAAATTTTCTGGAAAACTTGTAGGAAATGGCTTGTTATTTTAAGACGCTATACTGGGGAAGCAAGGGTTATTTCTTTAACCTCTGAATATTTAGCATCTTTGTATGCTGTGAAATATATTCTAGATAAATGTCTATTTACAGTCAATTGACAAGTTATTTAATGAGCAGCTATTTTCTCAGTCAGTGCTGTGGCAGGTATAGGTAGTAGTAGCTGGGGTCTGTGGCACTGCTACTTCCAATGCAGATAATATAGGTACTGCCAAAAAGCTTGCTCCCATGGTACTATGACCATGGATTTTTGGCATCATTGATCTAGAACTACTTGGCTTAAAATGAGTGTGAATAGTAGTCATGTGGGTCAGCAGACTAGTGGCCTGAATTTTTGTGGTGTGGGGAGTGGATTTTGACAACACAAATAATTGTTGGTTGATGTAATATAGCTGATATTGTCTAGCGACTTCCATTTCTAACAATCAGTTACTGGCTTTGTGCCAGGGCAAAATGTAGCTTCACTACAGGGCATAATAAAAGAAGAAAATAGAATCATTTTGAAACATATAGGATGGTCCTTTTTCTTTTTTCTCAGTTTTTTACATTACATAGACTCTTGGTTAAATAGTTAAACAGTCTGCTCAGATTTAGGAAGACACTTAGATTGCTGGAGTATTTTTGGTAACTGTTTAGATAATATATGCTGGCTGAGGAGTAAATTCAGCTACTGCTTCTGGGTCTTGAAATAAACCTTTCAGAAAGTAAGGCACTGCTGATTGGTAGAAACAGTTCCGGAATTCTTAGTATCATCTCCTGTTTCTTTTTGTGATGAGCATCTTAGAGGTTTAACTACTCCCTATACTTCATAGCTTGATACTGATACTACAATGATTGATAATTCCAAAACTGATCTAGAATTTGGCATCCAGTTGTTGGAATTTAAAGAACCAAATTTTAAGACTCAGTGACCATATATCAAACCATAAACCTATTGTAAGGCTCTGTAAATTTTATTTTTCCAGCTCACATTTTTATAATAAATTCACCTTACCTCAAGAGTTATGGGTAACTTTAGAAATAGAGATGTAAAACAGTGTTGCAGCTGAATATCTTTCTGAGGAAGCAGATTGATTTCTGAAGTAACTGGGATCTGAGTGTTCATTTATTTTGGTGTTCGTAAGGATTTGTGAGAGAGCAAGATGGTGCTCTGAGGCGTCCTGCTGTAATGGAAACTTCACGGATTGGAGCTGGTGAGACCTTGGCTAATTGGTGGGCTTTGGTGCCTGTTTTCTCTGCCATCCAGCAGGGTCTCAATTTCCTTGTCTGGAACGTCCCTGTGTGGTAGGGGTTGTCAGAGCAAATCCTGTGACCTGTGTATGTGGTGCCTCTTTTATTTGTCCACCTGCCTTCCCATGGTGGAGCTGGGTTTCTGGTTCTATATTCCTGCCCCACTTCAGGGTGTGGTTGATGATGGCCTCAGTCAATTAGGTGATGCCCAGCCGCTCCCAGCTTCAAAATTCTGTGCTAATTTGAGTTTGGTCCAAGAGTGCCTAATCAGCTATGCATCATTGGACAGCTTATTAAAGATCTCAGACATGTTCTGTAAATATAAACTGAGCCATGTGCTAATACTCAAATTTTGTGCATTGTACTGTAATTTTTTTCATGAGATATAGTTTGGTACTGATCGGGACGCTTGGTTTTTGTGACTGCTGGAGTTACTATGGGCTTATGTCATTGGACCCAAGTTGCCACTCCATTCACTGTTAGATTCCTTTTTAAATACTTTATAGACTTTTCCACATTTGTGAGCTACAAAAATGACTGGGTTTTTAGAAGCACAACCTTTTGCCAAGGAATAAAAATTTAAAACTAGGAGTCTGGGCAGTAGACTGTGGTTTCTTATTAGCTAAGTAACTTGTTTCTCTCTCTGCTTCAACTTCATTGAATACATTGTTCAGATTTGGTCCCTGGCAAAGTTATAATTTATTACACATAGAGGTTAGGGCTGCTTTTAAATAGTCAAAATATGGAATGTCAAATCTTAAAATGCCAGAGACCTGCCACAGATAGAGAGCAGCTTGTCTGTTTCATGTTGAGACTTAGATATAGCTATTACCAGGGAGAAAATTCTATTGTGAACAAATGCTTCCTGAGCACCACTTGGTGTTTAGGATACAAAGAGTAAATATAGCATATGATCCTTAATTTTCCCTGGTAAATTATCATAAATACATGGTACTTCACACAGTGAGAAGTAAAGTATATAGCTACATTATTCTACAATTCTTATGCAAAGACTATCTCCCTTAAAGTGCATCATCTAAGGAATGTTTGGAGAGTAGTGGATAATGTATGCAAAGTGAAAACTTCCTGAGGAACATAATATTCATTTCCAATATTAGCTTTTCCAATATTAGCTTCAAGGAAATTGTTCAGTCAGTGTTCACTGTCTCCAGTAGGAGACCAGTGTACAAAACTCGGAGCTTGTTTTTGAGTGCTGTGACATTGATGAGAAACTGATCCTTATTTGTGTTTCGTTTTGGATGTCATTTGTATGGTGATGGTGATTTTTCTGCTAAAGACATGGCTTCACAATTATCATAAGCATGAAGGACTTAATATTCAGATCATTTAACTTCACCTTATTGAAGAGTCTGTGTATGTCAGGATTTGGGGAGGCTAGCTTTGTTTCATGATAAGCAAGAGCATGAACATCAGGATCATGTGTAGAGTCTGATGTGTGCTTGGCCCCTTGTTGGATGATAGGCTTACTTGGTAACTAGGGTCTGATGATGAAGGACTAGTAAACTTACTACCCAGTGCTGTAAAGGAATTAGGAGATGTGTTGTTAGGGAGGCTTTTCGTATGGACTAGGTTGTGGTTTGGGGTGGTAGCAGAAAGCTTCTACTGATAAGTGAAGACTTGGTTATCAGTAGGAGGTCGCCAGGCGCAGAGCCGAGAGGATGCAAGCAGGGGCAAGGGCAAGAGCCAAAAGTGAGCAGGTTAGAGAACACTAAAGATCAGGTATTTACTTACTAGCTGTGTGACTTCAGACAAGTTACTTCATACTTCTGTGCTTTGTACATTTCTTTTCTTTTTTTTTTTTTCTTGGTGGTACTGGGGATTGAACTCAGGACCCTGTGCTTGCTAGGCAGGCGCTTATTCCACTGAGCTATATCCCCAGCCCCTGTGCTTTGTACATTTCTAAGGAGTGGAAAAGGACACTTGTGGAATTTTTGTGATTAGACTTTATAAAGTACAGTAGTATATACTGCCTGGCAATGAAATGGATACCGTATTTCAATAGAGTGACAGAATTTTACTTTCTCAAGGATAAGCAATTAAAATGGCATAGATGTACTCATTTTGTCAATCTTTTCTCTTAGAACAAATAGGTAACACATAGATAAGTAGAATAAAGTGTACAGAAATAAACTTATACAAATATAGTCAACTGTTTTGTGATGGAGGTACAAAACAATTCGATGGAGAAATGATAACCTTTCCAACAAATGTTGGTGAAGAAATTGAGCATCTGTGAGCAAAAAATAAATAAAACAACCAGAACCTTAAACTAAATCTCATGTCTCATACAAAAAAAATTAATGAATTAGTATTTGAAGATTTTTTTCTTAGTTTAAATTGTTTTACACCCTTTCCTCCAACCCCATGTCTTTACCTTGACAAGTGTGTAGGAGAAGTAAATTGTCCGGTAATTCTAAAATATGTGCTGTAATTTTCCTTTTATTTTTTTTTCTAACAGTCATATTCTTAGCTAGCAGGGAGAAAGAAATTTAAAAGATAGATACTCATAGATAATTGTACCACCATCAACAAGTATTTAGCACCTTTTGAGTAGGGCCCTGAACCCAGAGAATATTTGCAAATTGTTAAACACTGTGTTTATTGTTTAGCATAGAGGGATGTCCTTAGATTACTGTTGAGTAAATATTAATGCTTAAATAAGTAGTTTGTTGAATATATTACTTACTAGTCCACTTAATTAGAAATGTAGGTTGAATAACTATGGCCCCATAGCAATCAAAATTTTGAGTTGAGGGAAGTTATTGGTAGTCATACAACTTCCACATTGGAGTTTTTGCTTAAATTCACTTTCTCCATGTAGTAAGTAGGTTAAAATTATGGTCACACTTGTTAAGAGTTTGCTGATGTTGAAGAATTTCCCTGTTCCCCCTTCCGTGCCAGCTCTATCTAATTTCATTTGGCTGATGAAGAAAACATGGAGGAGGGGGCTCACAGCTTTCAGGTTTCTCCTCTTTCACCTGATATCCACGATGTGTAGCAAGACTCCTTCCTCCTCCGTTGTGAGAACTATAATCACTTTAGAACACTAGTATTTTGTTTTATTCTGCATTTGATTAGTAAAGATAGGATGCAAAAAGCAGTTCTGTCTTTTTTTTTTTTTTTTTTCCTTTTTCAATACTGAGGATTGAACTTAGGGCCTTTTTACTGAGGAACAATTCCAACCCTTTTCTAAATTGCTAAGTTGCCCCAACTGTTTTGGAACTTGTGATCCTCCTGCTTCTGCCTCTCAGAGTGCTAGGATGACAGGCATGTGCCACTATGTCCAACTTGTTTTATCTTTTGTCATGATTAAGTTTCTATAATTTCCCTCATGTCTGTATTATTAGTGAGGAGAGACAGAAGTATGGAGGGAAATGGAAAAGAATAATTTTATTTAGACAGTTGTGTCCAAACAGTCTAAAGGAATATGATTTCTTTAGTGTCTCCTTTTCTGGGCTAAGTAGTTTCATGCTCCATTGAAAAATGAATACAAAGAAGTTATAATCAGCTGTCAAGATATTTGAACCAACTAGTTGTCAGTGTGAAATTTTATTCTCAGTGCACCTAGAAATTCCATATAAATGTGTTTTCTGAAGAGAAAGGTGTACTAGCATGGCTAAACTGATAAAGCTGAGATCTGGATTTGTTTTCTCTATGTGGTATATTTTAGTGACTTTCAAAATTTCGCACGTGAGATAAACTAGGTAGTGTGTACAGCATCACATGATCAAAATATTTTTCCCTTTGCTGCTGCCAGAAGCTGTCTATTGCTTTTCAACAATCTTACTTGCTGGGCATCCTGCCAAGATGTTTAAGACAACCTCTTACGTGAGCTGTTCCATTCTTAACCTCTCTGACTGAAGTGCTGTGACCTTCACATATGTAGATTAGCCATGTGTTCTGTGAATTGAAACTTGCTGCCTCAGGAAGAAAGGTTTTTCTTTTTATTCCACTGGGAATTTGACAGCCATTCATCCTTGACCTGGGCAGAGGTAATGCGAGGAAATTGGATTCACATGGAGCATGGACAGATCATGTAGGAAGGCAGAGTGTATAGGAGAGCAGGCTTTCAGCCTGGTCCAGGGCAAAGATTCCTGTGGTGTGGGTGATGGGCCCAGGTGCAGGAGCTGCACAGCAACAGATGCACAGACAGATTACCTGTAGTGTCCCCTTAGAAAAAGAAGTTCTCATTGAGGGCATTTCTAATTAGTTTTGACTGTTCTTTCTCTTTCTTTCCTACTTCAGTTTTGAAATGTTTCTTGAGCTTTTGTTCATTTTCTAATGCTACTTGAGAATTAAATACTTCTAATATCATAAGCCATCATTGGCTTAAATATATTTAATTTTTATGAACCTTGCAAAGGTAGAACTCATTAGAAAATCAGAGAGCTGAATGCATGGCCTATGTTGGGAAAAACAAACTCTTTTTTTCTTTGTGCTATAAAATTCTGAAATGAACTGATAAAGTTTTGCTCACGTGTTGGTTTTGTAATGATTAATAAATATAATTAATAAACCATGAAATTTTGGCTCTTTATCAGATAAAATTAGTTTTTAAGGATGTTTAATTATGCCTTGTTAATAAATATACTTGGCTTTCAACTCAGCATAGCTAGTCGTCATGATACTTGATTAGGTAGATGTGACAGTATTGAGAAGGAAAATTCTCACTGAGAATAATAGAGCTGAAGTGACACGCCAATATTTTCTTGGCAATAGGTGGAATGATGAGCAGTCTTAAAATTTATGAGAGCTTTTATATGGCTTTCAGGCTGAGCTTTTCCTTTGCAATTAGGGCTTATGAAATGTTACAGGTCAGAATATTCCTTCACAGACACGAGGGGGAGGGGAGGAGACATTGTAGATAGCTATCTCTTTATGTGGGGTACAAGAAAGGTTACTCTTTACATCATCAGTGTGGGGAATATGCCTAATGGGCATGGTGCACTAAGGCGGAAGCAAGTTATCCTTTGACATGAAGAAATACCTACAAAAATGTTCATGTTCATGCAGAATATGGGGCATTCAGGGACTTCCGTTCTCATGCAGATATAAGTAAAGGTGTAAACCCATATAAGCAAGTTTCCTGTGCTGGCAGCATCTCTGTTGTGCTACTGGGAAGATGGAGCATCAAGCACATCCACAAAATTAGATTAATGGAAGGGTGGAGGTGGAACGGGTGGCTGGCATTTAAAGAGACAAAGTAATTCTGTGATTGGTGAAATAGTGAGGCGGACATGTAATTAATATCGGAGTGACCGAGTACAGAGTGGTCCTCCTGGGAGAACAAGGTATACAGAATGAAGGAGAGTGGCCAGCTGGGCACAGATGAGGCAAGAAAAATGTCACACTGGTTGTGAACCAGCAGCAAAGGCATGTTCAGCAAAGGCATGATTTTTAAAGGTGGCCTGCCTAGGGCGGTTGTGTGGGGAGATAAACTTGGCCTCTCGTTCTAGTCAGGAGTGATTGATAGAATTCTTATAAATGTACTGCTCCTCATTCTTGATTTCTCAAGGAATGCAGGTGTAGACTTAGGATAGCCATTAATAGGAGTGCTGTGATAAATAATTGTAAGAATAGCTGCAGCTATGCATGTCCTTATTTTTCTTGGCATACAGACAAGCTGACTGGTAGAATTAAATTTTTTCAATACCCAGGTTTGCCTGATGTTAATGCCTATATCATTTCGACTTAATGACAGTTCTCAAACCCTTTTGTACATCAGAACCAACAAAGGAGGTGGACATTCAGAGGGCACTGCCAGGCTGTTTATTGCTGGGAGGCCCACCTTCTGCCTCTCAAGAGGTCATTAAGAACTACAAGTAAAATTTCAGTTAATACTCTTTTTGGTTATTGTTAATATGTGTAAAATTACATAGTTACAATTGAAGAGCTTTTGTTGTATGGCTCCATCATCATTATTAGACAAAGAAAAGGGAAGTGTGGTACAGGGGCGTAAAGATGGGTATTGAGTTTTTCTGTTAGTGTCAGCAGATCTTAATTTACTTTCATCTATCAGGGAAACTCCAGACTGCATTCTGGGTTTTTGCTTTGAGTTGTCAAAGGAGACTCTGAACTAGTCTGTAGATATTTGAAGAGAAGGATAGGCTCTCTTCCATCTAGGCATAGGAAGTAGGAATGAGGCTGTCTCATAGGGGCCAGAAAATGAGAGACACCAATAAAGCAAAATGAGGAAACAACAAATAAAATGTAATATTATTATGGGCTTATAATGAACTCAGTGATGGTGAAAGTTATCAACCAAATACCAAAGTTAGCATACTTAAAAGGATCAAGATATTAATATGGTTGCATAATTAATATGTCTCATGGCCTGGCAGCTTGAACCACTAGTGGTACATGCATGACTATCCCATTATTCGGTGGGTTTTTATTTTATTAGTAAACAGTGATTAGAACTGTTTGTCCAACCATTGGTACAAGTTGCCCAATAGGACAGTCAATGTATATGGCACCTCTGGTTCAAGTGGGAAGAAATGTGTTAATGAACAGTATAGCAAAAAACAAAGCAATACAGAAAATAAATCAGAAAAATAAACACACAAAAACATGTCAGGCGGAAGACAGCTCCACTTCTTTGGCAAGGTTATTTTATGACATTGAGTCATGATTATGTCTTTGTTGATGCCACACAGCCCCTTCAGAGCAGATTCAGTGGTGTTCGAAATATTTTATAGCACTTAGTGGAATGCTTCTTGATTTAGCTAAGGAGCCTCTTGGCAACGTAGGCCTCAGGTGTTGGGAAGAGTGTTGGCTCTCTTAATCTTTCTCTTATATTTTATAGGTTAGGTTCTGTGATGGGAAAAATTTCCCTTTATGTCCCCATCTCTGTCTCAGTCTCTGTCTCTGTCTCTGTCTATCTATTTCTTTTGAAAGACAGGGTCTTGCTATGTATTCCAGGCATGCTCTGAACTCACTGTATAGCCCAGGCTGGCCTCAAACTTGGGGCAGTCCTCCTGCCTCAGTCTAAGTGCTGGGATTATATCTGTGCACTGCCACACTTGGCTCTTCCTCTCTTTTAAAATTTGTCAGTTAAGCCAAGTCTCACAGTTATAAGAAAATCAATTTGGCTCATAACCTTGTCTTACTTAAGCAGTGTAAATTAAATTCCACTTAACCAATACTGTAGAAGTGTCTGAACAGTATGAAAGATCAGAATACTGGCTCTGTTCATAGTTTTCTGGAGTTTCAACTTGTGTTTTCTTTGCCTCTTACTCCTTAATTTAAGGTTGAGATTATTTCCAAATAACATACCCTCATAGTGTTTCTAGCTATAGTTAAAGGAAAATTTTCCTATCTTGTGTTCTGTTTTAGAATTATATTTTATTTTACTTTAGTGTTTATAGTAACATTACTAACTTAATCTTGAAGCTAGTTGAACCAACCATCTTAATAGAGGGTTTTTTATATGGCAGCAGTCAAGGGGAATGCAAAAGAATTGAACATGTTTACCTTGTGGGCAAATTCTTGTGTAGACATGTTAAAGATGTAAATACTTACTTGCAACCCAGAATTCATTGTTTAGTATGAATCTTGAAGGAATATTATAATGTATAAAATGGTTTAAAGTAGTTGTATACATTGATCACACACACTGGTCCCAAGACTGAGGACCTGATAATTAAAAAGTATAGGACATGAGAAAAAAACTATATACTTCCAAAGTAACTTTGGTTATTTTAGTAATAGGGCTATGTATGAATATGTAACCAGGCTCAATTAGGAAGTATCACAGTTATTTCTGTAGTCTTGCAAATGCTCAACATACACCTCATAGGTCACAGTATAGTTATCAGATGTAGCATTTCTACTTTCAGTAGTTGGAGTGTCAAGTTGCAGATCTGATATCACCGTAATCTCATTGGGGATGGGAAGAAAAGGTGGTACAGACAAAGTTCTTGATTCTATATGAGGGACAAATCATACAGTATTGTAGCTTTGTGTGTATGTGTTACAGGAATGTAACCCAGAGCCTTCTCACTGAGCTACATTGCCTACCAGTTTTAATTTTGAACACGGTCTTACTAGGTCTCTAAGGGCTGGGATTATAGGCATGTGTCACCACATTGGTGGTGTGGTGGTTTTTTGAAGGTGTTTTTGCTTTTGGATCATTCTGTATGTTTAGTTCCAGACTGTGGTTTTGGGCATGTTGGGTTTGAGGTGTGTTCCAGACAGTTCAATGGATGCATTTGAGTTGGTAGAATGAAAATGGGGATTCCAAGTGGAAGAGGCCAACTGTGGTCTCTTGTCTGTGTTTGTGTTGAGAGAGGATTCTTGAGATTACCTTTGGGAGTAAGGAGAAAGCTGGAGACCTGTAGAGAGCACTGACATTTAAGGATTTGCAAGAGAGGTGGAAACTTGGGAGAATCCACAGCAGCATGGGAAATGAAGGTGTCAGGATAGAGGAAGGGCACAGCTATGGTGGTGAGCGCCTAGGGAATGTCTGTTACAGTAGGTGATGCCATGGCTGCTGAATGCAGATCCTTGGAAGATGATTAGGAGGGAGGCAAGTTGCAGTAGACTGAAGAGTGAACTGGAAATTAGAGATTCCAGGTTGGTTGGAAGAGAAGTGGAGATTTTATTTTTAAAACCCTGTTTCGTTGGGGGAGAGAGGTAGAGTAACTGTGTTTATTGTCATCTCCCTCTATGCCCAGGTGCTTTGTGGGCTGCTTCATGTCTGGATTCTCTAGAAGCTTCCTCACTGTTTTTTCCAGTGATCTGGGAGCTGCTCAGATGGGAATGAGAAGCCTGAGTGCCTGGGGTTGTGTCTGGCCTATGGTAGGACTCTGTGTGTGCTTATAATTTGGGTTCTTTAATTTTTGCAACAATCCTAGTTGACAGATTCTGGGTTTTTTTGTCCTCATTTACTAGATTATAACGAAGTGCAGGATAAAGGCTGAGAGGACATACACTTTGACCTGGCCATCAGGTCATAGTGAGGAGTCAAATCTCAGTTAACCTCAAGTGCATGCTGGCCTTTTGTTTTGTTAAAGATAGTAGATATTTTACTAGACTTGTGGGATGAAGGGAAGAAGTCATTTTATACAAAAATTATTTTCAAACATTCCAGAAAATAAGTTTGGTGATGTATTGAACTACCAGTGTGTTTTGGGTGTTCTTTATATTTTGTTCAACCAGATTGTTACCTTGAAATAATGTATCAGTTGGTCTGGTGAAGACTTCTCTGTCTGGAGTAACTTTTTAGAGCAGAGATCATTGCATTTGGGGAATCACCTCTGTGGTGAATAATCTTGTATTAAGGCAGTGACCAGTGGAGGCAAAAATCCTTACTGTATATTTTTCTTTAACGGCACTAAAATCTTGTGTTTGAGGGAGGTCATTTCAGAATTGAACACTAAGTACTTTTTCTCTTCCTGTATAGGTTAAAATCATTGGTAATATTGGAAGGTACTTTTCCCATGGATTGTAATGAAACCTGTCTTTAACTTACAACTCACCTATGTGTCTACTTATAGGTATTATAGATTATATTAGTCAGATTCGATCACACTACCAAGATCCTAAAGAGAAATCAATTATTTTGGCATTGTACTGAAATATTAAGTATTAAATAATTAATAATATAATTTATTAAACAGTAGGTGTCAAACACAGTGCTAATAACTCTATGTGCATTTTCTGTGTGTTGGGTCCTGTTATGGTACTCACTTCATAGAGAAGTAAACAATGGCCCAATTGGGGTAAGGTCATGGCACACATCCAGGACACAGAACCCAGCTATTCTGACTCTGCCTTTTTAAATAATATACTATATTTCTCTAAGGCATGGTTGAAATTAGTAGAATTGGACAAGTGGTCTGAATTTTTATTGTGGAAGTTGTAAGTATACTTGTATTCCTTCCTTGTTTGCTTGCTGGCATCCACATACTTGATATTCAGCCAAGTACAGGAAAAGTTTTGAAGATCTCCCCTTTTCATCAGGGGACATTATTTGGCTAGATAATGATACAAAACAAAATCATGGAAGAAGCTGCACAGGAGTGTGACTCTTTAGCCCATAGATGAAGCAGGAGAGTCATTTTCTTCTTTTGGGAGTCCTGGGAAACAGGACATAAGACCACTAGTGGGATACTCTTTCCCCATGGCAAACGTTGTCATTGTGTATGTCTCTTTCACCCTACCAGTTAGGAAGGAGTGGTTTTTTTTTTATTTTTATTTTAAAGAAAATAGTACAAAAAAAAAAAAGAACAATAGCCAACTACAAACAACACAAAGCAAGGACATTGGAAATGATACAGGGTTTCAAACCACATAAATAGTGTCACTAGGCAGGGCTGTAGGAATTCAGCAATGGCTGTTATACTACAAAGTGTTGTCATCACATATGTTGCTCAGATTACCAGATACAAGCGAGCAAAGTTGATCAAAATAGTGTAAAAAAAACATTCTTAATCATTGACTGTTCCTCTTAGCAAGACTCTCAACAAATCATCAGACACAAATAGTACAGTTATGCCACCGATAAACACACACACACACACACACACATACACACGCATGCACACACACAAACATATATAATTTACCTTAGTGCTTTTTCTTCTTTGCCACATCCCAGTTGTTCCTTTCTTTGAGCAGTTTCTTTCCCTTTCTTATTATATGTTCTTACACCAGGGAAACAATGTGATGTTTACATCTGTGGGTCTGATTTATTTCACTTATGAGTATGGTATCTAGTTGCATCCATTTACCTATAAAAGCCTCAAGTTTATCTTGTTTATAGCTGAATAACATTCCACTGTATAGAAATACCACATCTTTTTTAGCCATTCCTCAGTTGATGGACATTTGGGTTGTTTTCAAGATTTAGCTATGACAAATTGCGCTGCTATAAACATGGGTGCACATATATTGCTGTGGTATGTTTTTAATTCTTCTGGGAAGGTACCGAGAAGGGGAATAGCTGGGTTAAGTGGGACTTCCAATCCTAGTTTTGTGAGGAATCTTCAGACTGATTTCCACAGTGGTTTCACCAATCGATCCTCCCACCAGCAGTGGAGAAGTGTTCCTTTTTCCCTAAAGCCTCTCCAGCATTTGTCATTGGTTGATTTCTTAACGATAGCCATTCTTTGTGGGGCATGGGTCAGAGATCTATATATCAAAACAGAAACACTAAATGTACTGGAAGAGAAAGTAGGTAATAGGGGTAGGCAGAGAGTTCATGAACAAAAACAAATTGCATGAGAAATACTTCAAAGAATCAACAATTGGGATCTCATCTTAATGAAAAGTTTCTGCACATCAAAAGAAATCACCAACAGAGTAAAAAGAAAGCCTACGAATTGGGAAAAAATTTTATCGAACTGCCCCTCAGACAAAGGACTCCTATCTAGAACATATAAAGAATTAAAAATAATCAGGCCCCCAAAATTCAAAGACCCAATCCAACAGTGGGCATCTGAGATGAACACATACTTCTCAGATGAAAAAATACTAATGACGAATAAATATATGAAAAAATGTTCAACATCATTAGTCATTTGAGAAATGCAAATTAAAACAACAGGAAGGAGTTTTACACTAGGGTCTTTTTTTTTTCTTCATGAGAATGTGAAAAGAACCTTTGTATTTGGGTTAACTTTCATTACTATCCCCTCCCAAAAGGAAAATTCAAAATCCGAACATATGACTGAAGAATCCTTTATCTAGCAAAAAGACTTTTAAGCATTAAAAGTAAGCCTAGAACTTCTCTGTCAAGTGTAGTAGTCTTTTTCCACATACGACTATTTAATTTAAGTGAAATAAAATGAAAAGTTGAGTTCTGCAGTTGCAGTAACAATGTCAGCATACAGTAAGCCAGATACAGTATCAATCTGTAGCATTCCCTTCACAGCAAAACGTTCTGTGGAATGGTCCTCTGGAGTCTTTGGTTGCGTTTTGTAATATTTAAAGCAATGTAGGCAAATGAGTACTGTGTACTGCTGTCCAAAGTGCAGAAGGTGAGTGCCTTGTATTTTGGATGGCCATAAATAGGTTAGGACCATGAATAATTATTTTTGAAACTGTCATGGTGTAATTAGCAGTATGCATATATTGCAGTAGTCTCAAATTAAAATAGTTACAAAAACAAGAACACAGTATTGTAAGAAAATATTTCTTTCTGTTAGGAAGCATTCTTTTAGGGCTCTACCATGCTGTCTAAGGATGTTAGGAGCAGGGAGTGTGTCTGGCCTTTTCTTTCTTTTCTTTTCTTGCTCGTCTATTCCTCCCCTCCCCTCCCCTCCCCTTTTTCTTTCTTTCTTCTCTTTTGGCTTTTATTTGTTTATACCTTTTTTCCCTTTGTGGTGATGAGGATTGAACCCAGGGCCTTGTGTGTGCTAGGCAAGTACCCCTAACCCGGAGCTGCATCCCTAGATGATCCGTTCTTCCTTCTTTCTCCTTCCACTCCCTCTCCTCTCCCCTCCTCTGTTATTTCACCTCCTCTTCCTTCAGCTGCTGCAGGTGCTGCTCCTGCTCCCCATCTCCCCGTGCCTTCTTTTTTGAGACAAGGTCTCTCTGTGCTGCCCAGGCTGATCTGGAGCTCCTTGGCAAAATGATCCTCCTCTCCTGCCTCAGCCCCCAGCTAGCTGGGATTACAGGCACACACTGCTGTGCCCAGCTCTACTTTTCTTAAGACAGAAGAGATGTTGCTGCTATTTGGAACCCAGCATGTGGAAAGCTCTTTCACTGGCTTTTATTTTATAGACACTGAAAACACATGTAAGACTGGTTAGTGTTTTCTTTTCTGCAGCATTTGATTTTTTATCTGTGTCACAGTTTGAACTTTAACCAACGGCCTGGTAGTTGGAATAGGTTACACGTTTTACTGTGGAAAAAAATTGAATTGCTTTTTCAAGATTGACTAAAATGTTTTAACTCTTCATAGCAATAGAGGCATGAAACAAATTGTCAAAAGAAGGGGAATCAAATTATTATAGTCCTGTATGTTTAGCTGGCTGGTGCTGTTCTAGAGAAGGTGTGAGCCCGCCAGATAAATGTATCATTGACACATTTTTCCTTTTCTTGTGCTTGATTTCTCACAGTTTGGCTTTGCTGAAGGACCTCATTCTATGTCAGAAAAATCACAGCCTTTCTGAAAGTGTTAGATCATGGTATTGCCATGAGGAATAATTAGGAAGCACTGTAGGCTATGGATTAAAAGAAATAAACGTACTGTTTGCAAACATTTTACTTCACATCATCATTAGATGAAGCACAAATTTTTAGTGTCTTTGAAAGCTTGATTGCCTGTAAAGTATGTCAGTAATTCTTTATGTCCAAATTCTTTTCTATTCATCCATTGTGTATGTTCTACTCAGAATAATACCCTGCTTTGTAGGATTTTGTAATTTGAATAATAATGCTTGAACTCAATGAAGTGTTTAAGTTATGGACTTTTTGCTTTTAAAACAGCAAATGTTAATTTAGGGATTGCTAGAGGTATAATAGAGAATAGAGTTTGGCTACTCTTTCATTTTTCTTTTGGAGGCAAGTATTTAGGTTCTTAGGTTGGAATATCTTAAAATAATAGGAAATAGGACATTACAGCTTTCCTAGCCCACTGGGGCTTTTAATTTTAAGTGTAGGCCATAGCATGACCGAAATAGTGGCTCCATATTGATTGTGAGGAAAGAAGTTTTAATAATGAGAAAGATTATGCTTTGGTGCTGTGTTTTTGTGGTTAAATATTAGTTAAGGTTTTAAAAAAAATACTGTATTGAAATACTTTTAGCATCTTATGTGTAAAAGAATATATGAATGCATGTATACTTAGGTGTTTAAATATGTATCACGTGTACTTGTGTATCTGTATACATACAATTAATTATATGTAATGTAGTCATATTTAATATAACTACAAGTACAGAAAACAAAAAAAGCATCAGCCTGTCACACTAATGGAGCTGATAGTATTTTTGCATCTTTCTATATAGCTTTTACTCCTAATGGGTGTATATGTGATTGTGAGCACTTTCCCCCATCCCCTCCCCCTTTTATTTAACAGGATAGCAGTAGGTATTTGTAGAGCACATAGTAAGTTGATCACACAACCTGCAGTCAACTGCGCCTCCTTCTTATTGGGCTGACTTATTGGACTGATTCTAGTATGCAGAGATAATTGAATTTTTTGCATGTGATCTTGTACCTTTATTAAACCTTTTTAACAAAGATTTAAGAACCAACATTTTATGTAAGAAATATATCCATATTTGTGAAATTATGTGATAGCAGTAGATGCATATTTCCGGTATTTTCACTTATTAGAAAGAAGAGCGTCTTGCAGAGATCACAATGGATGCTCCTTGCCTTTGTTAGAGGGCACCAGAACACTTGTGTCTCATTTGCTTTGCTGTCATGTTTGAGCTATCTAACTATAGCCATTTTTTGTCTTCATCCTTCTATATACTTGTCTGGCTTATCCTAGACCTCACTTGGCTTTTGTTTTTACATTATGGTTTCCTTTCTTTCTCTTCAAGTGAGTGCCCTTATTTTTACTCATGATGTTCTTTCTTGCTTTCATCTCACCCCCCACCCCCATTCCAGTTCCTTTTCCTTTCCTTTTTTTGGCCCAGTTCTTCTTGCCCTTCTTCAGCTGCTCACATTACGTGGAGTCATATCCTTCCTTGGGTGGGTTTTCATTTTACATTTTTTTGCTTGTCTGGTATTATCTTTTGAAAATCACATGAACAATTTGTCATCTTTTCATCATCATTTATAAACAGCCTCATTTTCTTCACCTGTAGAATGGGGACAGCAGTACCTAATTTTCATAATTGTCACGGGGACCAGTTAAGATGACCTATAGCACAGTATAAAACAGTGTCCATTAAGTGCTAGCGGCAGCAGAGTAAAGGTCATAATGCAGAATTCCCTGATGTGATAGAAGTATTTCAGAAGAAAGCTGCATGATGTTGGCCTGAATCAGGGGCAGATCATAAAGAGCTTTGTGGATCATGAAAAGAAGATTATAAATTATTCTATAGGCAGTAGAAACCACCAAAAACTTTCTTCTGAAAGTTTTCTTCTGAAAGTAACTGAATTTAATAATTGAAATTTCAAAAGTAATTGAGAGTAGATGCTGGCATTTCCTATTTGGAAGACATCAGGTTGACTTTTTCTACTGGTTTTGCTGATGTATATAATTTTCTTTTTTTTTAATTTTAAAGACCAAAGAATGGAGACATATGAACCAGAATAAGCCATAAACAATACAGAAAATACAAAATCATACAGAATATAGTAGGGAATTAGCACTGGATGTTGTATTACATAATGTTATCTTTACATTAGTTAACACATAAACATTAAAGGAAATACCAAATCATAGAGAAGATAGTAGGGAATTAGCATTGGATGCTGTATAATATAAAGTTATCTTCACTTCTGTTAATACAAAAACAATTGAGGAAATACAAAATTATAGAGAACATAGAAGGGAATTAGCTCTGGATGCTGTCCTACATAATGTTACCTTCACTTTTGTTACTCAGTTACACAGATGATGGCCCATTTGATCATGCAATTTTTCTCCTCCCTCATCTCCGTTGCCCTACCACTCAATCAGTCATCTTCCCTGTGATAATAACTGTACTCCTGGGTTTATCTATATCCTTGGACTCTCGCCTTGGTAAGAGATATAGCTGCCTCAGACTATACTATAGCATACATGGGTGTATACAAACTGCCATGGTCAGAGGTGGGAAAGCACATATGCTCACAGCGGACCGCCCGGCTCTGCCCTGTCGCTGAGCTATGGGTGGGGGCAGGTCCAGTCCGTGGGGCACCCTCAGCGGGGCCCACAGCAGAGCAGCCATGGGGCCCAGAGCGGAGCAGCTGCGGGGCCCACAGTGGAGCAGCCATGGGTCACGTGCTCCTGTCAGGGTGCCCTTGGTGACCCGTTTGGCTCTGTCCCACTGCCTCAATGCCGGAGGCCCTTTCTTCTCCTCCTCCCTCCTTCTGATCTCTTGTATTACCATTCCCCACCCCTTGCAGCTGGGCATTGGATGAACTTAGATGCTTGGTATAAGGGCTTGAAATCTCCCTGGCCTGTTCTCACTGTTAGTTCAGGGTATGAACTGACTTGAAAGATTAGTTCTAGAATAGAGTTAGAGGATTTTCTCAGGTCTGCTGTATAGAGTATGTTGTTGTTTTTCAGACTCCCGGTCTGCTGCTTTTCATCTGATTTGTTGCTAGGGGTTCATGCAAGGTTCATATGTGCAAGCTGTAAGGAGACCCTCTTGGTGCTCACATTAATAGTTTGGAGTGAGTCCTGAAGTCCGTGGATTCATCCCATTGTTGCCAGGAACAGGTGGTGCTTGCTCAAGCCCACGGGTCTCAAGGTGCTCCCAGAGAGAGTTCAAAGTGGGAGCTGAGTCCCAGCAACTCAACTCATGCTTCCTGCCTGATGGAGTGAGAAGGGCGTGGAGCCATGCGATCCATCTCTTTCTGCATCTCCCTCCCGTTACAATGCTGGAGCCCCCATCTGCTCCTTGGCCAGATCCCTGGGAGCCGCCATGGCTGGCTGCCAAGATTCCCTGCTGCTCTCACTGGTAGCCACTCACCCAGTGGAGAGACAGGGGGCCACTGCCTCGAGGCAGGCACAGAGCCGGGCATGGTGGGCTGTGTACTAGTTGCATTGATTCTCTCCAGGCGCTGATTAGGAAGGTTGCCCCAGGGTGGGGACTCTGCCCCAGTGGCTGTCGTAACTTCTCATCCTCACATTGGGTTCGACAACTGCTCCCGACCGCCATTGCCTCTTTTCCTGGCTGCGCCCTCCCCTCTCCAGCCCTGGACCAGCTCTCGGAACTCCGCTCTCCCCTGGCCGAGTTGGGAGGCTTCCGTGAGCGTGGGCCTCCGAAGCTGAGACTGCGCTGTTTCTTTCTAATGAATTGACCATTACATTTCTAAAGTTCAGAAATGGCCAACAGACCATAGAAAGATACCACTTTAGGCTCCTGCTTGAAACCAACAGCTTCAGAAAACTGCTGGCCTTGATTCAGGGCCATGCTGATGTATATAATTTTCATTATATCTAGTTACCTTTAGGAGTAAAAGTGGGGAGAAGAGACAGGAGAGAATGTGTGCTAGTATAATACAGATCTTGCAATTCCTATTCATGTTTTAGGTGTGTACTAACTAGATATCCAATTTAGTTTTATTTATTTAGCTACTTTAGATGTCCAATTTAAATGTAGGTTATAATCTTTAATAGTACCTCTTGAAAAAGGAGCCTTCATCCCCTTTTTGGTAGTTGCCCATGTGGTGCTCTTGTGGGTGTTGGGCCCTAGCCTAAACTGCCCATGAACCAGAATGGCTAAAAGCAGTTTTCTTCCAGTTTGCATACTATGGATTGCCTTTTCCCCATTCATTCTTTTTTATAATTGCAATTTTTCATTTTTATTTACATTTAAAAATGTATCAATTATACTAGCTTTTCATAGAAAGCTCTGTGTAATTTGTATGGCATATACACAAGTTGAAAATAAGAATGCTGAGTTGCTTGTTAATAAGGACTTGTTCTTTAGTTGTATAAATTCTTGATTTTAAAATAAAGCAATATTCTGCTCTTCTGCTTTTGTTTTTAATGACAGGAAGCTTTTCTAAAAATTAACACTTTTAGAGGCAATAACATCCTTGGTTAAAAACAGTGTTAAGAATTTTTATTTTTTTGGGCTTTGGGACAAATATTTTAAAGTTTGTGCAAATGTGTTTTATCTTTGGAATTATAAGATAATCAGAGTCACAGGCTCTGAAAATCTGAAATATTGCTTTGTAAAGATCTTTAGTTCATTCTATCTGTTTTACTCAGTGGGTTCACTATTACTCTTTGAAAACACCAGTGGCCTAGCGTTAGCTTTATAAGTGTCTATGTCTTATTTTTGCATCCTTTTGTTGCTTTGTGGCACCTGAAGGTTGAATGTTTCACTCTGTGAACTGTTGTGCATGATTACACTGCAACTGACCTGATTACAAGGCAGGCAGCACATGATGTCCACATGAAGTCTTTTGGCCTTTGCTTCATATGCTTTGTGAAGGATGTGACCATCTTTTATACAGGACATTATAATGGGATATTGACATTTTGCTGATCTAGAAGCCTATGCATAAATTAGGCTTTCATTTATAAAAAGAAACTTTACACTTGTAAAGTTTTAACTCCATTTTAATTTTGAGATCTAGGTGAAACATGATCCTTGGAGGGCTCTTTCATTTTTGCAGTATAATTTTTTCCTATGATACATGATTTAGTTGGAAATAAATTAGTAACAGCAGGCTTAAAGGAAGCAATTTAATAAACAGGATTTTAGAGAACCTAATCAGAATTGTAAAATGAAGTAGGGAATCAGTTGCATCATATGGAATTGCTAGGTTAGATGAAGCTTTTAGATATGTTTGGCCAAATCTGCGATACTATTGTTAAGAGTGGGTTAACCCAGGTGTGTGGTGTGGGTCTGTAATCTTCTGGAGAGCTGAGGCATGAAGGTTTCAAGTTCAGACTCAACCTAGACAATTTGGCAAGTTAGCCAGACGCTGTCTCAAAAAGGGGTTGGGGTGGGGTGGTAGCTCAGTATAAAAGTCAGGTTTATTATCCAGTGCTGCCAAAAGAAGAGCGGACCCCTTCACCTTGAGTTTGTTGGTTCATTCAGAAATGGTTCAAAAATAGTCTTTTTCAGATCACTTGAGCTAAGGCCAAGTAGATGGTGGTGCTAGCTGGCTTTACCTGTGATGTGGTATACCAAATTAAGGTCAACATGTTGGGCTAAGCCAGCTGTTTGAAGATGAGCAATTTATTATATGGTCAGGCAGCATGACAAGAGCAAAGAGATGCAGCCTTAAACTTGAGGACTTAAGCGATCATCCAGGAAACTAGTAAGGAATAAGATGGCCAGATACAGTGGAGACTGACAGGTGGTAAAAGACTGATTTGTAGACCGTTTGCTGCTGTGAAGTTTAAACAGTGAAAACTAAACAACTGCCTATTTTAAATCATTATCAGCAGATATGCATTGCACTGTTACATTAGTTGCGATTGGTTTTGAGTATTTGTTTTCCATTAACGATTTTGTACATGCTTTTGTATATTGGTACCATTGCTAGTATTTGTTTTTTTGTTTGTTTTTGTTTTTTTGCATTAGAATTTAGGTTGGCTTCTCAAGTGAATTTTAATTGTCATATTAAACTGACACAAGCTGGGCTTGGTGGTACACACCTGTAATGCCAGCATTCTGGAGGCTGAGGCAGGAGGATCACTGTGAGTTTGAGGTCAGCCTGGGCTATAAAATGAGTTCAACATGAGCCTGAAGTGCATAGTGAAACCCTGTCTCAAAAAGACAAAAACAAACAAACAAACAAACAACACCCCCCCCAAAAGAACACCTCACCATATACACATATATGGCGCTAGGTTCTGTGCATGAGAAGTAGTAGCTGCTACTTACTGCAACCCTTCCTGTTTGTTTTTTTTTTTTTTTTTTTTTTTTGAGACAGTGTCTTGATGTTCTAGAACACACTATGTAGCCCAGGCTGACCACAAACTTGTCTCCTGCCTCAGCCTAGAGTGCTGGGATTGTAGGTGTGCTGCAGGACACATAGCCTCATCCTGTTCTCTAGAGGAGGACCTTGAGGTCTGTGGAAGTTGAGGAAGTGGCTCTCCTCATGTCCTCTTCATGGGGGAGCCAGATTTGGGTACCTGCTCCCTGTGTCTCCATCCCAAGGTGAAGGCTGGTTCCTTTGCTTTGTAAACTATCTTGTTTAATTCACGCTGCAGTCCAGAAGACAAGTAAACAGAAAATTGCAATCAGAGCTCCTAATATTATAATTGATGTTTCTTCTTAGGTCTGATTCTGTTAAGGCTTCTGGTTAGTGAAATTATCAGAATATCGATACCACTATTTTGATAAGCAGGTACTGCCTGAAGGAGGTTAGGAGCAAAACTTGCTTGGATGTGGGAACAAGGAGCAGCTATGTGAAATATATATAACCTGTACTAATTTGTGGATTGTCTTTTGCTACATAAATTTAGTGGTTTAAGAGAATATACTTCATTATCTCAGTATGTCTGTGGGTCAGGTGTCTAGGCAGAGTTCAGCTGCCCTCTGCTCAAGGTTATGGAGGCTGTATTGCATTCTCATTCTTAGGAATGACAAGGGAAGGCTTCACTAGCCTTGTGGCCGTGGAATTCTGATTAGATTGTCTCATTGGTGTCCCAGTGGAGGGAGAGTCTTTGTCAAGCTCTACTTTCTATTTCACTTTTAATTTTTTTATCAGTACTTGTGTGTGGTATATGATTACATTCCTTCTGAAGAGTTGGTACATGGACATAACACATGTTCCTGTCTTCCCTACCCTTCCCCCTCCACTCCTCCATCTCTGCCTTTTTTCCTTTTGTAAATAGACAGTGTTTGCAAAAAATAGCCAAACACTCTTTATTTCCTATTATCTACCTCTTATTTTGGTCTTTATATTTTGGGTTTCTCATATAAGGGAAATCATGTCTGTTATAAAAGCGACTGCTTCCCTGCTCTTCCAAATAGCATATGATAATCCTGATTGTACATTTCCAGCTGCACTTTCATGATGGGCTTCATGCCTGCTTGTGCAGTGTTTATGTTCTTATTCTTTATTTTGTAAAGTTTTTATTAGTACATGTTTGCAGTACATAATGATTACTTTCATCATGGGAACGTAGTACATAAACATACCACATTTAAATTGTTTTTTTACTTTCCCTCTCCCTCCATCTCTTAGTATCCAGTTTTACCTCTTGGAATTACTGCTCTCACTGAAATTTTTTGGACATATTGTAGCTTTTTGTACTTGATATGTATTTGACATTTGAAACCCTGTTTGCAACACTGTGTGTGGCTCTGTAAGGAATTCTTGGTACCTCTCTCAGATAATTCAAAGCCCTTTGTCAGCTTTACCTTATCAATGCCTTAGGGCACCCCTGTGAACCAAGTAAATACTGGCAACTACCAGTTACTCAGAAGGGGGGTGACAAGCAGTAGAGAGCCTGAGGAGGGCCTGCCGGCCAGCCCAAGCATGAAGGTGTGCGTGCTGCTCAGACTGCGCCTAACACTGGGTGGGGGTTGCCATGTTTGCCAGTGGTGCCGGGGTGGTAGTGTGGTGGTGTGGTGGAGTGGATGTGTGGTTTAATTCTGTTTTCCAAGCCAGCAAATAAAACACCTTTGGTTACAAGATGATAGAGTGAATTTGTAAGGTAATATCCTTCTTTTTAAAGGATGTGAATGTACATAGGAGTCAAAATTCAGGTGCTGAAAGGAAAATAAAATACATCTGGGCTTCAGAGGAGGCCCCTTTTCAATTCAAAGTGACCCATTTAAAAAAGGCCCTAGTTGGAATTGGATCCAGTGGGGATTGTTTTAAATCACTCCCCTCTCTCTACTCTTGAAATTTATTTTGTGCCTTTGAAATAAATCAACTATGGTCAGTCCTGCTTTTTGTGGAATGTTGAGATGTGGTGTGCAGCTCCGAGCTTCAGGGGAAAGCTGGGGAGTCCCTAATATTTAGGGACTTCCGAAGAATTGGCTATTCTTTCTGAGGAGGTAAATTAATGGAAAAGAAAAACAGAATCTTTGCCCAGTTTGCTGCTTAGCTGGGTATATTTGAAATGTAATCATGTAGGTAATACAGTCTCATTTTTGGGAGAATCATAAGTACTCATTAACTTTAAAAAAAGCCCTCCTTTATCCTTTGTTCTATAGTACTATTATCACTATTTTATATGAAATCTTTTATATCCTGCCAGGTTTTTAAGGCTAAGACTCATTAATTATCAATAGAATATTACATAGTAAGCAACAAATTAAGCCCATATATATCCAACAATAATAGATTCTAAAATATTTTCAAAAGATGAATGTACACTTCATATGTTTTATGTATGCTTAAAAGGTATATATTTTGATATCTTGGTCATAAATTCATAAATTTTCTGGTCTTTTGTTTTTCCTGGAAAGTGTAAGAAAGGATGAGTGTGGGGAATGGAAGTGGTAGGCAGTAGACCAGCGGTCTGCCAGCCCGAGACAAGGCTTTGCCTTGATATGGCTGGAGCAAGGTGTTGTGACATAAATCAAGCTTGGCTTTACTGGCACATCTGTGCTTTTACATCTAGGTATTAAGACAGTAAAATCCTGATTCCCTGAAGTCTAGATTTGATATTAATTTTTGGCAGGAGGATGTTGATCACTTAGAACTTTTGGCCTAAAGAGTGTAATATGACTCTTTGGTTTTTCTCCTTTATCCCTTTCTCCCCTCACCCATTTTTAAAATAGCAATGCTTTTCATACTGTCAAAATTTCATGTTGTGACACCCTACTCAGAAGTTATGACAGTAGGGTAATGACAGCAACTGCCTCCCGAGAATCAATCAGGCAATTAATTTTGTAAATGAAATGCTGATTATACAAAGCTTCACATGAGAGGCCCAGTGATTAAAATCAATTTAACAAATTGTTTCAGGTGGGACTTGATTAATAATTTGCCATAAATGCTAAGTATATATGACCAGCATACTTTGCTATGGTTACTGTTCCAGGTATATATAAAATTTGAAGGCAAATTTCATGTTCTTAGTTACATAGAAGAGGTAGAGCTTCATGATCTCTATACTTTGTCCAGACCTAGCCAACAATGAAAAGGAATGCATCATTATATTTTTATATCATCCTAGTTCATATTTGCATGTGTTCTACTTAAAAAATAGTTAACGAGGCAAGATTGAATTTCACTAAGTTAAACAGGTCTGTGTAGACTGTTTTAGACTTTTCTTGTGGTAATTATGTTATAAATCTTAAAGAGGAGCATGTGCTTTTTAGACATTTTTCCTTTCTTAATTATGGTAACACCAATCAACATAGCTTGGGAAATGTTTTGAGAGTATTAGAAAGAGTGACATTGTAGCATGGAAATAAAAATATCTATGTTGGAGCATTATAATTTAAATTCAGGAGAAGTCACATTTAGGGTAGGAGACACAGCTGGATGTCTTTCTAGCATTCACCCACTAAACATTTATGAACTGCCTGTCACAGCCACATTCCATATCAGGGTTCATAATTGTTATTATTTATGATCGACACTCAAACAAGGCGGTACGGTATTACTTAAAAGAAGATGGCATGGAGAAAGTAAGGGTTTAGGCACACTTGGGTTTTTTCTTTTTTAGTTTTTTAAAAGAGATAGTAGCAACACTGAGTTAGAAGTTGAGGCTATGAGGAGAATTAGGATGAAAAACAAATACTTCTGGCCTGAAGAAGCTACTTGATGAGAGAGACAAGTAAACCTAGAGTTGCAGTTGGGTTTGATAAGTATTTAATATCTATTAAATAAGAGTTGTGGCAAATGGTGGGAATCCTGAGAAGGTAGAATATTTTATAGAGCATACTTTATAGGAAGAGCTTTTGAGCTTTACAGAGTAGCCGGAAGTATGCTGGGTATGGGGATGGTATTCTAAACTGAAGCTGGAGTTGTGTCTTTGGGCATGGACATGGACGTGTGCAAGAGGGCTGGGCTAAGACCACAGAGGTGGCAGGTGTGTCACCTTGATGTGAGCCTGGCTTGAACTTTTACATCTGGGTTTTGACTTCTTCAAGGCAGTTTATCATTTCTAGTTGACAAATGAGGCAGAAAGGAGAAATATCTTTAATGGTTTACATTCTCTTTGATACCATGACATTTGGAAAGTCTGGCAGGGAAGAAGGATAATTCTAAAACCACAGAATGCTAGTGCTTCAAGAAGATTCTCAGTTCAGTTCATCTTGCCTCCCCCTCACCCTCATCTTATATTTGAGAAGTCTGGAGACTCAGAGGTGAGAAACAGGACAGGAACACTTCACTGAGCACCTACTCCTTCCAGGCATTGTACTGTTTCCTATCTGCTTTGTACTAAGAACCTCCCTAGACGTAGACACTATTATGCTAACTTTTCTACCTAGGAAGCTGAAATTAAGTTGTGAAATCTACCCCAGATCACATAAGACATGGCAAACCAGATGCAGACCAGTAGCCTTGATATGGCCAGGTTCCTGATAAAATCTACTGTCCAAGTTTGGAAATTCCTCTAACTAGATTTGGAGATTAGGTGTAAGGCCTCCTTTTTTTTTTTGGTGGTGTTAGGGATCAAATCCAAGGCCTTCTACATGCAAGGTAAGAACTTTACCGTTGAGCCACATCCCCAGCCCTAAGGCCTCCTTTTGAATAGCTCAGATTTCCTTCTACCTTAGCAAGCACCTAAACTGTTAAATAGCTGACTGCTTCTGAATTAATCTTAGAATCCCCTTATTTCCTCAGAGTTTGTGTCAGCTGTGGCTGTGGGATAAAGTTTGTACTGAATTTTTAAAATACCAGATGTGTTTCTATGTGGCTACTTTCCTTCTTTTAAACCAGAGTACCTGCCAGACTGCCCCTTGCCCTAGGAGGTCTGGTCATGTTTCATACTTTCTGTATAGGAGACAGGGGTCTGGACTCACATGGGAAAAAGTGCCCATCAAAAAAGCATTTCTTGAAACTTTTTTTAAAAACAAGAAAGTTCTGGGTTAAGCAAGGGCATATTTCATACCTATAAGTGCTAATTTGAGATTTTAAAAATAAAAGTATAGTATAATACTTTAAACCTAAACATTATATGTTGACTGTAATAACATAGAAAGGGGATTTGTGAGAACATGTATATACTTGGGTTCTTCTTAACTACCAAATCATTTTTAAATAGTTTAAAAATGTATTTGAAAAAAATTTTTTGAAAATACATATTTAATACACATTTTTATCAATTTTAGTACTTTTAGGGAAAGGACCGTCAAACCTTATAAGACACATCTCTTTTTTCCTGAATATTCTCTTTTGTAGATTTTGGCATTATTACTTCTCTGTGTTTTTTTCTCCCTTGTTTTTTCCCCTCCCTTTAGCCCCTGTAGGATTAAATCTGCCAGAGCCCAGGGACTGCTCGGTGTGGTTCTCAGTTCTGAGGAGCTGGGAGGCCCCTTGTTTAAGCGAAGTGTAGTAGTACTCATTTTGATTGTCAGTTATCCTTTGTCTCTTTCATTTTGCCTGTTTTCTTATAGTTTTTAGTTTTCAAATAATTTTAAATTTATAGGAAAGTTGTAAGAATAGTAATCACTACCTTTTATTCTGGTAAAATTTTAATATTTTGCCACCTTTATTATTCTGTCTGTACACTGTTCTGTTCATCCATAATATATTTTCTCAAAATCTTTGAGGGTAAGTTGTGTACACATTGTCTCTTTATTCCTTCTTCAGAGTATAATTTCTAGGAACAAGTGTGTATTTACATAACTCAGTGCAGTTGTCACTGTCACGAAATTTAACTTTGATAGAATACTTGAACTTACACTCCATGTTCTAATTTGCCCATTGTTCTAATAAGTGTCTATGTAGTAATATTCTTTCCTCTATTACAGGATCTCATCTAGACTTACATTTTGCAATTAGTTGCCCAGTTTTAAAATATAATATTCACTATGTCATGGGTTTTTTTTGGACATCCACATAAAAAGAGTCAACATCCAGGGTGTGATTAACATGTACAGTGAATGTTTAAATGTAAAGAGTTCATTGCAGTAAAAGACATATTAATATTCCGCTCTGTCGCATCATTCTTGACAATTGCTGAAACAGTTCTGAATGTGCTTTTTCCTGAATGTCTTTAAGAGTTGTGGTCAAAAGTACGGTGAATGCTGCTGTTGAGTATATCCAATGGAGAGGTAAGCTTGTAAAAACGTTACAGTGTGTCTTCATCCACTTCATTCAGCGGACCTAACAATGTGCTACTGCTGGCTGTTCCCAAAAGTTAAGCTGACCATGAGAGGTAAACGTTTTAACTCAATTCAGGACATCAAGGCAGCCCTGGCAGTGCAGCTAAAGACACTGAAAGTGGACTTCCAGAACTGCGTTAGAAAGAGATGAGGATGATCTGGTATGTTCAAAGTTGGGGGCTAGTATTTTGAGCAGGATTAATGGCAATCTTTCACCATGTTTTTCAAAAATGGTGTAAACATTCACCAAATTTTTTGATCATACTGCATATACTTAATTGTGGTTCTGATAAAGTAGACCCCTAATAGAGGCGTATTTTTGCAAAGCACTTTAAAACCAGGGGCTAATAGCCTGCATGTCAGAATAGCATATACTGTTTTTCCAGCAATAGGCAAGTCAATTGGCAATTTTTATGATATTTTGATTGGTATTTTAAATTGTTACTTTTAAAAATTAGTAAAGTAGGGGCCTGGGGATATAGCTCAGTGGAATAAGCGCCTGCCTAGCAAGTGCAGGGTCCTGAGTTCGATCCCCAGTACCGCCAAAAAAAAAAAATTAGTAAAGTAGGTATGGTGCTGTAGCTCAGTGATAGAACACTTGCATAGCATGTGCAAGACCATGAGTTTGATGGTACATTTGCAAGAGGTGTGCTGGCAATCTGGCAATAATGGGGGTTGCAGGAGAAATCAGTAACTTTTCTGGTTTCAGGTACAGCTCTGATGCATCTTTGGAATTGCTTTTCCATGCAAATCACACTAAAATTCTTTCCAGTGATTGTCTCTGGTGGATATTTCCTCTTAAAAGATGGGAAAATTGAGGTTCAGAGTTCATGAATAATTTACATAGTATTAAATAGCTACTTAGCAGCAGAAAGAGATGAACCCAGGCCTGTCCAATGAGAAACTTGGTGCTCTTTCCATTGTGCTAGATGTGGGAAGTTGGTTTCTGCATGTCTGCAGAATATGATAATTGATAATGGCTGCCTACGGCTCCACTGAGCTCTTGGGGAATTAGTGTTGGAATTGATAAGCAATGTCTTGTCTTCCTCACAGTGTTGGAGGAGTGGAGGGTTCCCATGCCTCACAGTGACTGTTCTGGAATTATACTTCTCTCTAATGATGTTGGTGCTGAAATCTATCCTCTTCAAAATCCGGTTATGGCTCGGTGCAGTGGTGCACACCTGTAATCCTAGCACTGTGATAGACTGAGGCAGCAGAATCACAAGTTTAAGCTAAGCCTGGGCAACTTAGTGCCTTAGCTGGTATGTGGAGAAGCCTGCTAGCTTTCCTTAGCACCCCGCTGCAGATAGTGGGGCTGAAATTTGGCACATTTGCACAAGTCTTCCTTTCTTGATTTAAATCTTATGTTTTTAAGGGAAATACACCATGTTATTCCTCTTCCTTAAGTAAGAGCCTGCTAAGAGGTTGTCACTAGTGACATATGAATGTGAATAATATTACATGCTTAGAGATGTAAACGTTAGAAAATGGCAAAGCCATGATAAAAGCATAACAATTTTTTGGGAGTAGCAGGACAAACAAATTTGAGGGAAAATGGAAATATATTCCATTACTATTTTGATATTCCTTTTAGATCTAATTTACACTTGAAATAAACAATATATATGTACTCTCATAAAGTTACTACATTTTCTAAATTAAGTGTGTGTATATATATATATATATATATATGTATATATAAAGTGTAGCTTAGTCAAACCGTAACTTACTCATTGAATTGACTAACAAGCTGTTGAGCTTTGGGGGGGATTATGCTAATGATAGGTTTTTGCCAATTTATAAAACTGAGGCAAAAACTAGAAAATCCAAATAGGCTCACTTTCTAAACTTTTACTCTGAAGCAACTGGATGATAGCTATAAATGGGCTTAGTATTTGTTTTCCCCACTGCATCATTCATATTCCTGTGGGCAGTCTAGGTAGGAAACACATTTATCAAAACACATTTATCAAGTAGTTAATACAAATAAATATCATTGCAGGCTTTGATTAGTGCTCTGAAGGATCAGCACAAGGGTTTTCTAAGAGGGTCCTGCCTGAGGCTGGTGTTGAGGGAGTGCTTCTTTAAGGCCATCATGTCGGAGCTGAGTTCTGCAGGACAGCAGAGTTCACTGAAGCTGTCACATTTATATTTGAAGGCCCAGTGCTAGGAAAGTGTGTTTTTTCTAGAGCCCCATGAAAGCCATTACAGTTGGACGAATGGGTGTCCAGCTGGCTGACTTGGGGAGGAGTTGGCTGTGAGGGAGAGGGAGAGAGTTCGCAAAAGGTGGAATGTTGAGAGAGGATTCAGGCAGGAATGTTGAATGACAGCTGGGTTTAGAACTCAGGCTCAGAGAAACAAACTGAGGAACACACAGGTATATAGGGAGATAATGAAGCCAGGGCTGTGTGACCTTCTGCAAAGTGATGATTTGTCTATAGTAATGCATGATTCCTTGCCTCTTGTATTTGTTGGCTATCAAAAAGCATACATTCTAGGTAGAATGCTGCTGTTTTAACTCACCATGCTGTATTGAGGAAGCTATTTCTTTTTCTGTTCAACAAATGTTAATCATGCCAGCCATTGTACTAAGTGCTAGGGATGAAAAGATGATGAATAAGACAACGCTTTCAGAAAATAGATTTAATTATTGAGTGAATTTGCTGACTTCAATTCGCTAATTTGTTAAGAGAAAAAAGAGATTTAGGAAGCTCTTGCTATGTGACAAATTCTGTGGCATCTCATTTAATCCCAGCACTTCCAAGGTGAGTGTGACTGTGTTCTATTAATGGTGAGCCTAAATTTACATAGCTTATTAAGTAATATAATTAGGATTCACATCAAGGTTTGTCTGACTCTAAACCCTGTGCCTTTCCCCCTTTATCCTTTTGCCTCAAATTCTGTGTTTCTAATCTTTAGACTACTTAACTTTGTATGTTAGAGAAGATAGAGGAATTTGAAGTTCTTGAAAGATTGTCACCCAAAGTCACATATGGTGGGTCTTTTGCTTGCATATTAAAGTAGAAAGAGGTGAAGGCGTGTTGGGCCCAGTAGAAAGTCTTATGATGAAGATGAAGGTCTTCCAGATGCTGAGGTCTGGAATTACATAAATCTTTATGAATGTCTTTCATGGTCAATCCAAGGTTCTATCTTTTTATACCTCTTAATTTTAATTTGGGTGAAGGATTGAGTGAAGTGGTATGCTGATCTCATTGACGGTTGCTAGGAAATACAGTAAATATGTTGGATGTCAGAATCAGGACCTGAAAAATTAGTCATCGGAGTATAAATAGTGACCTAAGTAAGCAAACTGAAAAAAAGCAGAGATAAGGAAAAAGGTCTGGCACTAGGGTTACCTGTCTATCTGATGTGAGATAGGGGAAGTAGGGTTTAGTCACAGCCTTTGTGGGGGTGAAACTGCCAGGAGAGCATGGAGACTTTATCTAACCCTAACTCTAACCCCAACCTAACCCTAACCCCAACCCTAACCCTAACCCACTGGTGCCAGTGTAGGTTCTGGAAAAGATTAAGCAAGAACCTGACCGTAGTAGCATTTGTATTAAGGGGACTAAGAATGGCATATTTCACTCAGAAAAGGGAGATAGCTATAGCTGTTTCAAATAATCTGCCAAAGGACCAAAATAAAAACCATGGGTGCGATTGACTAAGAAATGACTTTGTAATAACAGGAAGAGGAAATCCACAGCATTCATGGTTGTAGACACTTTCAGGAGATTCATACACGTCAGTGTATATCAGCGAGGTTTTTTCCATTCTAAGATTTTGTGTTTCATTGCTGAATCCTTAAAGAGAGTGTTTTAAGAATTGTGCAGGAGTATATTAAAGTACTTTGGAAATACATGGCATTTGTTTTCATTATTTGATAATGGAAGTCAGGGTCTTTGATTTTTAGGAAATGGAGTGTCTCATAGATCGCCTACACTGTATGCTAGACTTGGGATGTCGTTAAATCATGTTAAATTTTATTTTAGTGTCCCTAAGACTTGAAAGTCATTGTGGGTAGAATTGTAGACTGTTACTTATAATTGGTAGTTTATTTTATATGTAAGTTACAACATACTAATATTTTATTGATAATATTAACTTAAAATATGAGAATCTAATGTTGATTTACACTCACATAAAACAGTATGTAGCTTGGGAAAAATATTGTATTATATATTTCTATTTCTGGCCTGTTTAATAATAATATACACATGAAGAATTAACTATTTAAAATTTTACATCAAAACATGCCTTTCCGATAATAGCAGTACAAGTAGAAATTGCCTGTTGTCCTTTTTAATATTACCACTAATTTTACTTGTGACTGCTGCAGTGTGCATGTGTGCATGCATGTGCCGCACGTGCACGCGCGCACACACACACACACACAGAATTGACAAAAATATTCTCATTTTGTGTCCTTTAAATGTCAATCCCTGGTTCCAAAACACATTTGTTCATAGCTCCTTACCTTAAGGAAACCAAAACCAAGACCAATTAAATTGACAGTAGTATCTTTTCAAGTAGTGTGAGTTCTTTCCACCTCTTCCCTCTGTTGTTGAAGCCATCATTAGAGGGCATAGTAAAACATCCTTTCTTCCTCGTCTAACATCTTAGAATTCTTTTTCATCTTTTTTTCCTATTCACTCATTCAGCTATATTGGGGATCAAATTGAGAGGTATTCTATCACTGTACTACATTCTTAGTCATTTGTGTTCTCTATTTTCAGATGGGGTCTGCGTTGACCAGGCAGCACTCACCCTTGTGGTCCTCCTGTCTCAGCCTTTCTCAGTGCTAGCATTATAGGCATGTGCTACTGCACCTAGCTAGAATTCTGCTTTTTGTTTCTGTCTCTACCATTGCATAAGGTGGTATAGTCCTGTGTTGACAGAAGGCCTTCTTGCAGTGTGTTGATAATATACTTGAAATTTTTTTGTTTTTTTTTTTTTGTTTTTTTTTTTAAGTTTAAAGAACTATTTTGTCATGAGTACAAGTAAAGCAAATGGTTTTAGATGCAGGGCTGCATGTTTTCCTACCCATCTGGTGATCATGTGTGAATCCATGATGTCCTGCCACTCTTAGGATCCTTTGTGTTATCTGAAAGGAGAAAAATCACTTTGGTTACTGATTCTGATAATTTTGGAACTTTATGGCTTGAAGAAGGCGAGGCACCTCTTTATGAAATGAGGGAAGAGAATCTTTAGTTCTTCCATCTTACTTTTGATAAACTGGTCTTGTGGCTATTAGGTATACTCATCGACAGTGTCAAATGTGTGTATATATATATATATGCACACATACATACACACATATATATTTGACTTTTAGTGTGTCTGTTGCAGTATATATGTGTAAAATTAGTGATGATATGTAATTGATACTCTAATTGACAGATGCTTAGTTGATTAGTGAGGTAGAGTTTTTAGTTTTAAGAATATTTTCCTTTATGTGACCAGTCAGCATTTCTAAGTAGTTACTGAGTAAATACAACCATCAACGTCATTTGTGTGAGATGTAAAAAAAAGTGTAAAGCCTAAAACATGGTCATATGGGCCTATATGGAAGGTAAGAATGCACACATGAAAAGTGAAAAAGTAATACATGAGTGAAATAATACAAGACAACCCAGAAGTCTGTCATATGCCAGCATCTGGGAGATCCCTGACAGGTGCTACCCTCAGGAAATGCTGCTGGGTTGTGATGCAGGGGACAGGTGGCTGGGTGAGGCTTGCTGGTGGGAATCAGGATGCTTTGCACCCTGCTGATATCTGCCCTGAGTGGGTGGGTACTGGACAGACAAATGCTGAACATCTGACTGTAGTCCCCATTCCCTTTTGTCTCCCAGCCAAAACAGTGTTTGTAGTATGCTTAGGGAAAAACAGGGTTTTTAGAATTGGATTTAGACATCACAGAAAAGCCAACACAAATTGCTTCACTATATGACAACTATTCACAGGTCACTGTGGCTTCCCCTGTTTATTATCAGCATGGTTTTCACATAGCTATAATTTGTGTGCATACCAGTTTAAAACATTTCATTATTTTCTATATACTTATCCTTGTGTCTGGTAGTTTTTTGCTTGGTCACAGCTTCTGTAACTATTGAGTAGTTGGGTTATTTTACTTTTTCTTCTTTGAACAATTGCAGATGGATGCAGGATTCCAGGAACTAGGTAGCCCCTTTCAACTCTGAGATCCTGTATGTTTTTACTAATTTGATGTTTGCTGTAATTGTCAAGGCAGGTAATGTTTCAGTGGATGAGGAAACTGATAGGCTACTTAGAGTCACAAACTGGTGGCAGGTGATGGTCTGTGTGACAATGTGATGAGCCCTCCTGCAGCTGCAGATACCTCTGAAAGAGAAGCTTCTGCCCCACTGGAGTAAGGGTGTCACAGGTGGAACAAGATGTTACCACTCTGAAAGTGTAGCTATTACCAGATTATTGCCAATGGGTTTTTACATTGTTTCAAATCTGTTGGGTCAGATACTTATTCACATAAGGTGTGAGTATTTTGGCCCATTTCTTCTTGATAATAGAGTATTACAAAGTTTTCATTAGTGGCCAAATTGAGAACATTTTTCCTGTGATTCAAAAGATGAGTCGTTTTATCCTGTGACTTCTTTATTAATCCAAATATGTAGAGATAGTTGTAGATCAAGATGTGATAATTCTCTTATCCGTGGGTTTTGTGAATCCTCTTTAATTTGTGGTTTAAGGAATTGAGTTGAGAAAAATCATAAGGAAACCTTTAGTAAACTATGTCTTTAATTTGATATTTAGGAACAAATATAATTACATACTTTTGCTATAAATACTTGTACAGGTGTATTCTAAAAGAATGATGCTGAAGAAATTTTTTTCTCTTTTTTTTGTTTTTTTGATTTTTGTATTTTGAGACAAGATCTCACTATGTAGTTCAGGCTGGCCTTGAACTTACTTTGTAGCCCAGGATAGTCTTGAACTTGTGGTGATTTTCCTGTACTCAGTCTCCTGAGTGCTGAGATTCCAGGAGTGTGCCCCCATGCCTGGCTTCAAGGAGTTTCTAACTATAAAAGAACAAAGCATATCTGGGTATACAGTAAGTGTGTATTAAATGAGTCATCCTTTAATTTGGTAATCTTAAGTATCTGGATTCCTAGGTCAGCCTCAGAAAGCCTACTTTTAGCTGATGTGTGCTATATAGTATGCTTGAAATCTGTACACAAATATACGTAGTACTCCTGCTTCTTTAGTTAATAATCACAAAGATGGAAAACCTCAGGCAATTGGAATATGGCACTCAGGAGATTCATGAAAGAAAGGGTGTCTGTATGTGGGGAAGGGGGCGTCACACATATTTATAAAAGGTTTATTTGAATATGGAGGAATTACAAGGAAGTCTTATCAAGTAATAAGATTGCTTTAGAAGCTCAGTAACTAAAACCAGACCAGACTAGCTAAGAGCGTTTTATTTTATTTTATTTTATTTTATTTTATTTATTTTCTGTTTGTTTAGAGCTTTTTGAAAATGGTGGTGTGTTTTGTGGTCTTCAAAGCACTTGTCTTATTTGATGGAATTGAAAAAGTGCAGAGGTTGTGGGATGCTATCTAGAAAAGAAAAACTTGCTTAGAATAACATACTTAGACAAGTATTTGAAGATCATTCTTAATGTAGTAACTAGTGTCTCTGATGCAGCATAAATTTTCGTGAGAAGTGAAAATGGTTTTCCTCTAGAACTGTGTTATAGACAATAGATGATAAAAAGATGTAATTGTTTCAGGTTATGTATGAGGGACAATTGGCCTTTATATTTTCCAGAAGACTCTTAAACTTGACTTGGTTTTTGGTTCTTTTAAAGAGCTGGTAGTAAAAACCAAGTGTTGAGATACTGTAGGTATGCATATTTAATTTAAAAATAGTAAAAAGTACACAGTGGGGTGAATTTGAATTGTGGATAAATACTGATAGACATAAGGAAAGTTAAAATTAAATAATTTGTACTATTCATTTTCATATCTGAAGTCTCATTGATTTGGTGCATTTTGAAAGCTTTAGATAATCTTTATTTTGTGCTTTTGGTTTTTAGGAATCTCAGAGTTGCGCTAACATTTTTGACAGGAGTGAAAATTTTAAGCAGAGCTGTAAGAGTTGGCAGCAAATGAGACAGGTATTACAAAACAGTTTTAGTCACTGATAAGATGAAGTTGCTGTACTATAGCATTAAAATGTATGCATAATGATTTTCCCATTTAAAATTTTTGGTTTAATTAAGCCAGTCTTGGTGGGGCATTATTAAAATGAAGTAAGTAGACCTTTCCAATGACCTGGGCTCTCTGGATCCAATGTGAAGTTGGGGCTGTTGCAGGGCCCCATGTTGAACACTTAGCTTGAAATGTGATTTATGCAGCCCTTCTGTGGGCAACTCATTCCCTTGAGCCCAGCCTTGAGTTTTCACACTTCCATCGAAAGTTTTATTTTATGTTTTGACACAAAATCTGGAAGATAAATACATTTTGCTTTTCTCTGGCATAAATTGTAATGGAGAAAATTGTGCAAAAACGTGTAGTCCTAGATTTTGGTGTTTCCATATCTGTATCAATAAGTGTTTATGTATATTTGGTTGTGAGGCCAGCTTTGGTTGTGTAATAGCAGTCATTGCATTGTTCTGAATGAAACCATATGTATTCTCACCCACTCTCTATCATTTTAAGTATGAACTTTTTCTTGGCTGATGAAGGTAATAGTTAAATTCCATCAAATTGTGGATTTTGAGCAGATCTGTTCTTTGTAGGAGGTGGGTCCTAGAGCAAAGTGTCTGTTTCCTCTTATGTCTTCCATCTAGTTTGTTCAGGTGGGATTGTTTGCTGGCTGGTTCCCTGTGGATCTCTCATTGCTGAGGTCAGTCAGGCTCCTTCAGTACAGGTAGCTACTTCCTTTTCTAACCTTTTGTAGCTAGCATCTCTGCTGCCCTGAGTTGGAATTCTGGTGGTCTCCTTTGGTGAATCTCCAGGACAGCCACTGCAGCTATGCATTTTGTTGCTTCTAGTGCCCGGCACAGTGTGCATTGTCAATAGAGAAATCATTAAAATCAGTGCGTATACTCTAATCAAATCATTAAAATGAACGAATGTTAGTTAACAAGAAGGAAGAAGGGCAAATGGCCACATGCAGCCTTGCAATAAGAGGAGTGTGAGTGGAAGGAGAGTTCTCTTAGCTTTCTCAGCATAGGTTTGAGAACTCATTCCTGGCTGTCCCTTCACCTCTGCTTCATGCTACCATTCCTGGTGTTCCAGTTTCCACCCACATCTCTTGAGACTAACAATGTCCTTGTCTAGGTCATTAAGTACTTCCTAGTCAAGTGTAGTAAAAACTTTTAACCTTCACCTTAGTGGACTTTTGGGCTGCATGTGACAGGCCTGTTTCATTAGAGCACATGACTGTTCTCCCATGACACTATACCCTTTGGAATCTGGCCACGGTTTGATTAATTTTTCGGGCTTCTCTATGGGCTCATTTTCCTCCCTTTTGCTTAAATGATAATGTTCTCTGAGATTTGTTCCACTACTTAGGGTTTTCTTTTCATATAATCTTTTAAAACAAAGTTTGTGGTTTTACTTCCTTCCTATTTGGTAATTCATCTAGCATTTATTGAGCATTTATTTTGTGCCAAACACTTGTTTCACTTATACCCTGGAGAGATAATGGTGAATAAAACAGAAAATCCCCTGCCCTCTGAGTGCATACTTCCTCAACAGAGTAAACTCTCTACTCATTTTTTAGATCAGAGGTGACTCCCCTAGCGTAAACTCATGTGTCACTTTCTTCTGGGTATTTTTACCTGGAATTCCCATTGGCACCTCAGTTTTCACCTGCAGAACATGGCAGAGGGTGGCTCCACTCTCTTGCTGTATATGCCATCTGAGTTGTTTTACCATGTGTCTTCTGTTACTTCCCAGTGTTCAAGTCCTCCTAGATGTGACTGGAGTCTGGACTTGCTGCTTCCTTGCATTGCTGCCAGTTCAGGACTGCAGCTGACCTGACAGTGCAGTAGCCCGACTTCTTTTCAGCCACCTTGTGACAGAGCAGGTTTACTGACAGGTGAATGAACACCAGCCCTCTGTTAAAGCACTCAGTGGTTTATCTATAAGATGATACCCAGTGGCCTTTATGTGCCAGCCCCTCTTCTGTTTTCTGCCTCCTTCAGTTGCTTCTCTGAAGACTCCTGCTTCACTTGATCCAAATTGCTTACATTTCCCCATATGCAGTCCATCTTTGAGTCCATTTCTTGCGCGGTCCTTCTCCTCTTTGAACCTGTTATTCCCATTTCTCTGGTAATCCTCAAGCCTTCTAGTGAGTCCCTATGTACCATATGAATATCTGGTCTGGCACACAGTAGGGGTCATTACATGGTTTTGAAGGAAGGAAAGATCTGTTGAGTGCATGCGTTTTAGGCATTATCGCCTTAGATCAGGGACTTCTTGCATTGCTCACTCTGCCTAGGGCTAAGGCCCTGGTGAAGCCCACTTCCTGGTTTTCTCCATGGCTTTGGTCTTGAGGCCTGGGGACTGACTAAGTAGACCAAAAATAAAATTCAGGGTATAGTTTTGAACTGTTTATGTTTGGTAAGATGCTCACTTATGCAGGCAAAATAGCTTGTGACTCATAGTCTGGGGCTTATTCCTGTATACTAGTGGTCTTTGAAAATTTTTACCCAAGACATTTGTTATCTAAAATCTGCCCTTTCACTTTTTAATGAACACTTAGATAGGTAATGCTTGATCAGGACTTGCAGACTCAATTCTAAAAAGAAATTGTTCTAAGGACACTTTAAAATCAGAAAGTACTACTAATCACCTAGTATCCTTTGCCCTTATTCCTAGTAAGTTTGAAAGAGCAAAGAGATTAATAGCTATCATGTTCATTATGTATAATAGAATTTCAAATGCTTAGGATACAAAAGTCTTTTTTTTTGTTTACTCCAGATCCCTCTTAATTGTTAAAACCTACCTAAAAATTAAAAAACAGTCTTTTATCCAATTAGTTTTTTTTCTAATATTCTTCTGGATTTTGGCAGATCATTGGTTTCATAATTTTAGAATTAATAGTTGTGTTTTTAATGCATGTGTTAACATAAAAACTTCTGGGTTTGTAATGAATAATACACTGATCAGCCTACCTTCTTGTATATTTCTTCACAGGGCAGTCCAATGGACCCAATGGTGATGAAGAGACCTCAGTTGTATGGGATGGGCAGTAACCCCCATTCCCAGCCGCAGCAGAGCAGTCCCTACCCAGGAGGCTCCTATGGCCCCCCAGGTGCACAGCGGTACCCACTCGGCATACAGGGCCGGGCCCCGGGGACCCTGGGAGGCGTGCAGTACCCGCAGCAGCAGGTGGGTGTCATTTTTTCTGTCCTTCCTTGTTTGCTGATAGCATTTTCTTTGTCTATTACTGTCTACAAGATTGGTGGTATGAGTAGTAGTATTTTCTGCTTTCTTTTAGTGTTAATATTGCTTTAAATATAGAAAGTTCAACAAAGTGGACAACATGCCTGTTGGTAGAAAGCCAGTAAGTGCTACCTTTATTTTAAAGATGTGCTGTGTCAAAATTTTGCAGCCAGTTACATAGATGTAAACTCTGAAGTGAACTTGACATGCTCACCTTTCTGAGGTCATTGTCAGATTTTGCGCTGTGAATATGCTATCTTTAGGTGAATTTTGAAGTCATCCATTATTCTTCCTGGAAGGTAACATTAAATTGAAATATTACTTTATGATTTTGCTTTCATTTCTTAGACTTCTATATTTTTTGAAAAAGGTTTCAGTATTTTTTATGAGGATTTCATCTAGATTTGTGGCCCTAGATTTTGATGAGTTTTGTATTTTTACTTAAATACAAGATATTTGCTGCACTTGAACAAAAGATATGATCTATTTCTCCTTTTCTTCAAAGTTAAAATGATGAATCACAAATGACCATGCACCCTCTAGCAGTGTAAACCTACAGTCTTTTGGATACTTGAGAGTGTGTCCTTGTTATATTGTTCCAAGACAACATGAAATTTGGAAAAGACTAAATTAGATTCAGACTTGTTAAGGTATTTAGTTACTAGGAAAACCAGAAAGGCTTATTTATAAATTTGCCATACTGTGCCTGACACCCCTAGGGAGTACGTCAGGCTGGTGCAGTCTGTGTTTGCTGCCTGCAGACTGGAGCATTTCATGATGCTGCCCAGTAACCCACTCTGAAGGTTAACTGTACTTTCTCTCAGGAAATTCTCTGTATTTGCCCAAAAATCTTCTGTAGGTTAAAAAAGATGTACAAGACTTTTGTTCTTTCTAAAGTAGATGTAGAAAATGATTTATTATACTTTACATGATACACAATTGTGTACTAAAAATTCATTAGTAAATTGTCCCTGAGCCTTCTACTTTAAAGACTGCTGTCTTTTCTCTTTAAGGGTATTATGGGCAAAGATACCAATAATTTAGTATTTGGGTCCTGTAGTTGTTTATTACTTAGACACTCTTAACTATTGTCATGAGATTTCATTGCATAATTATTAAAAATTAGCTATTCAGAATGCCAGCAGTCACATACTTAATTGTACTCTTAATTTTTTCCCATAGTACTCCTTTCTTTCAGCAATATTTTGCTTTGTAGAGTAAGAATATTTAGTTAAGGCTGCTAACTGTGAGGAGATAATTTACAATGATAAAAGTTAAATGATTTTTGTCTCTGTTTCTCTTATTTACCTGCCCCCCCATGGAACCCTTTTTGAATTTTAGGACTTTTGTCTTTATAGAGGGAAACAAATCCTGAGCAGGTAAAGTCATCCTTGACTTCTATAGCTGATTTGATTTGAAGCTGATAGTTCCTTATGATAGATACTCGGGCCACAGAAAGATACGAGGCAGAGAGGTAGTATGCAGTAGCAGGGCTAATGGAAGAAGTATGTGCTTGTCATGCTGCCTCATTTCAGTACCTTCTGCTTTATCATGTTTCCCTGATGTGAGTGAGATTGGAAAGTTCTTTTCAAATAGTACTATTCATTGCAAGAACTAGGTGCTCCTTTATCTCTTTACTAAATGCATTAGTCTTGCTAGAAGTTTTAGACATTGGCTTATTGTGCAGAACCAAAGTGGCAGTCAAACGGACAGAGAGTGTGAGGAATGAGTTTTTTTGGGGTGGGTACCAGGAATTGAACTCAGGACCTTGTGCCCACCAGGCAGGCACTGCACTGCTGAGCTATAGTCCCAGTCCAAGAATGGTTTTTGAACTTAGGCAATTTTATTATTTTTCCTCCAAATGAAAAGGCTAAAATTAAAGCACATATAAAAATATAGTATGTATAGTAACTCGTTTTGTTAACTTTTTGTTTTATTTGATATCTGCGGCTCTTACATATTTAGAGAATGTAACAACACTAAATTGAGGGAAGAAATTGGTCAAGATTGCTTATCAAGTATTTCAGCAAAGTTTTAATTAAGGTTTTAGATTAGGCATTTTATTACAACAAAAAAGAATGACTAGCCATTTTATTGCCAGCAGGTTTTAAATGCACAAATTTTTCTGATAATGTAAGGAAAATAGTGTACCTGGTATGAAACTGAATATCCTGGTTGCAGAAATGTCCGGCTTACATTTTTAGTTAATCATAATCAAGGTTCTGAATACTCTACTGCTTTCTCACATTTTTTAGTTATAATACAGCTTTCAAATACAGTATCTTGTTTTGAAATTTAAAAAGCTAAAGGTAGCATGAATATAGTTTTGAATGTGTCTTAACATTTTAAAGGAGACAGATTTTATAACATCAGGTCAATGTGAATAATTCTTACTTGTTTTGAAATGGAAAAGAATTAGTAAAAGAATTAGTGATTTGAGTAAAAGTGATTAAAGCACATGCATTTATTTTGTAACGCACATGCATTTATTTTGTTAGCTTTAATCTGTGTTCTTTGGTGAGGAATTTTCAATGAGTTGCATTGTTTACAAGTTTCGGGAATTACAAGTGTGTCCCGCAAACAAGTTCTTGGCACTGTGATTGGCTGCTAGTCCTATCCTTTTCTTTCCAGGATTAATTTAATTGGCTAAGCATTGTTGTAGTTGTGACTGCTAATGTTCTTCAGAGGAAGGGTTGAAAGATAATTATGACATTGAGTATTTATTGAGTGGACATCACCACCTAGGCATGACTTTGCTTTGGATGCCTTCCAGAGCTTTTTGTGTTTGGTTTGTGAACCTTTAATGAGCTGAATCCAGTTCATTTAATATTACTCATATATTTCTGCAAAGGATTAAAATGCAGGAATTCAAGTTTGTAAATTGAGTTGCCCACTTACCAGCTGAGTGGTAAGTTGTCTTTGGCTCAGAGGTCACAGTTTGATTCCTGGCTGGCATTCCACTCCTGTGATAGGAATTTTAAATAAGTATTCTGTTAGAAAGAACTGCAGTGCTCGTATGAAATTTAACATAGACAGTTATCTTTTATAATTTTTTTTGGTCTCCATGAGTCAGGAGGAACTAGCCATTGAGGGTTTGATTTTAGTACAGTAGTATAGACTGGTGATTATTGATTTGTGTGGCGATAATTTTATTTTTAAAATGTACTCATGACTGGGTCATTGAAGCATGAAATGATAATAGTATATCATTTTTATCTTTATTAAGCGGAACTATATTTGTGGTCTTCACTTGCCATTTCTCCGTGTCATCAGGCAAATACATGCCTAAAGAGATTAGTTTTACATGGTTCTCTAAACACTAGTCTACTTGGGTTTGAGTTGAGAAAGAAAATGAATTTTCTGTGCTTTTCTGGACAGTGTTCCGCCTCCAGGCTCCTGGAATTCAAACCTGGGCATGGTTAACAAAAGTGTACTGGTTGATTTTATTTAATGCAATGCTGCATAGATGCATAATCTCTAAGGTTACTAGGATCTGTGGTTTAGATTTTTTTTTAAAAGATGCCATGGTATTCTTTACTGAATCAGGGTTGTCAGTGAGCAGAGGTTTATTTAATTTTTTTGTCCTCTGTGACATGTATTTATACGTGGACTTTTGCCAGCTTACTTTAAAAAAGATTTTTATAGCTGAGTGTGGTGGTGTATGCCTATAATTCCAGCTACTTGGGAGGCTGAGACAGGAGGATTGCAAGTTCAAGGCCTGCCCATGCAATGTGGTGAAACCTTATCTGAAATGAAAAATAAATAAGTAAACAAGCAAATAAACACAAAAATGAGTGGTAGTATATTCTCTGTAATGGCTTGATCAGCCTTGCATTCTTACATCTGGTAATCTGAGCAATTTTGTTAAAGATCACAATATGTAATATAACAGCCACTGTTAATTCTTATCATTTTGTTCTGATACCCTGTATCATTTGTATTGTTTTTGCTTTGCTTTGTTTTTGTCTGTGTTGTGGGTATTTTGCTATTGTTTTTTATTTTTATTACTGTCTTTATAATAAAAAAAAATATATATATATAAGCTGGGGTAAAGCTTAGGGGCAGAGTGTCCTGTGTTCTAGTAATGCAAGGCAAAATAAAAGACAAAGCACCTAGAAACACACAACACCCAGGGGAAGAAAGGCTATAGAAGCCGAGTTTTTTATTTGGGTGAAGCAGATTTCAATTATGCAGTGTGAGATTTTCCCTGAGTTTGGGGTTAATTACCCTACTGTGTTACAAATATTTGATATTGTGATGCCTGTTGGAATTATATAACTGGTGAATGGAAAGAAAATAAAATGAGTGAGTGATATAATTTCATGAGTGCTTTTATATTGAGAAGAGATGGCTTAGTTTCAAAAAAAATCTGTATTGTGAAAACCTTTACAAAAAATGGGATATGATCATTGCTTGAAAGTGGTAAAATTAAATATAAACAAGTTATTTTTGTTACAGTGAGGTATCTGAACTTAGCACTTTAAGTTAAAGTAAAAACTAATTAGAAACAGGTTCCTTTTGAAGAAATCTTTCACAAGCTGTCTGTATTCTAATTTGTGTCTAATTCATCGTCTGTCTGCCTTGGTTATATCTATTTTGCTACATAGTTTTTGAGTTAAATACTTATTTGAGAACATAAGCATTTTATTTGGTAGCTTCTTTACAGCCAACACATTTCTTCCAATGCAAATGTTTATTTTGGCAGTGGTTGTTTCTAAAAAGAAGATAAACATTACCATCATCTAGCTAAAATAAATGTTTTCTTTGGGGTTTTTAAGGCTGCTAAGCAATTTCTAGGATTCTCATCTTTGTTACTTTATATTATTGGTCAATTCTGGGAAATATTTTCATTTTACATGTGACTGAAATCACATTTTGATACAGCATGAGTAATACCCCAAAAAGAAAGGATAAGAAATGAGAGCAGGGCTGTGTGAAGACCTAAAATTTCCAGAGTGTTTTGACATGAAATGTTTGTTGAACTTGGTATCTGAATCCTAAATGTGATTTTAGGAGTCAAGCCTTAGTTTTGGTTTTGTCTGAAGAACAACCTAGACCTTATGTTTTGAGAAATGTGATAGGACAAGCAAGGAAGACTTGACACAATGGAGAGGGATGAAGGTCTAGGATCTGTTTTATGTTCAGACTCTTAACTATTGAATGCTGTCTGTACTTAGAGATGGTGATCTGTGTCTTTGTGTGCACTTGTGCTCACACACATATTAAAACAGAATGTTTGATGGCATTCTCATAATGAGGTATGTTTATGTGCATATGAAATGTTTTTTGTGTATAGAGATACACATATGTAAACATACAACTAAAATGAGAGTCATTATTTTGGCCATCAAAATAATAAAATGCTGTGGAATTTTATTAGTTATAATATTTATACCATTTTAAGACCATGTTCTATACTGAGTGACTCAAAGGCAAGCAGATTTGCTTGTGCACCTGAAATGTTTGGAGCCCTTTTAGCTGATTGCAGGTTGGTATAAGTAATAACCTTTTGTTGGTAATATTTTGCCTTGATTCTGGTTCATATTCCATTCCCCAGTTTTTCATCAGCGCTGAATATGAAGATATTTAAAGTTTACCAACAAAATGCAGTTATACCTTAGGTTTCTGCTTCCAAGTAGCTAGCAGATGCTACTAGCTTTGGTGCCAAAGTTCTCTAGAGATGGAATTTTGTACCAAGAAAATAGTTTTACAGTAATCTTCATTTTCTCCTTAAAATCCAAATTTCTAGAGGTTGTGGTTTTGTTTACCTTTTATATTATAGTTGAAAATGCCATATTTGAAACATTCAGTATGATATTGTTGGTGGACTTATATTAGAAGATGCTGTATTTTGAGTTAAATATAGATTTTTAACTCTTTAACCTTTTTCTAAAAGGAAGATAAGATCAGATAATAATTTCACTTTTTCTTTTTGGTACCAGGAATCAAACTTGGGACCTTGTGCTTGCCAGGCAGGTGCTATGCCAATGAGCTATATTCCGGCCCCATGATTTCACTTTTAGTTTAGGAAGCTATTATAGTAGGAAGTTTACATTTGCTTTTATTGGAACATTTGTGTTATCTAAATACCTTGAGGATTATATGAAATATAGAGTACTATGTCTTTGATGATAATTCACAATATTTTGTCCTACATACAATTTCTATTATATATTTTTATACATGCAGACTTTGAACTTAAAATTTCTGTTAAGCTTTTCTATTGGAGTCTTATTTTTCAGATAGTAAATCTTAATTGTATGCTTCAAGTAGTATTGAAATTATTTGAGTATATTGGCAATAAATTTCACTTGCTTGCTTTTACCAAAGAAATATTGAGTATGATATTTATATTAATAATTCAAATAAGGGTAGCAATTGACATCTGTAAAATTAAAAAAGAAACCAGCCACATTACTCCAGCATTCTCTGAAAAACAAACACTGAACAACAAAAGTTTCACAAAATAATTTGAAAAAGAAAGTAATTAAGTGACATATGTTAGATGAATATCAAACTTTGCTGAATGTTAGAATATCCTAGGCCTCTTTGGACATCCCCTGAGAATACCCAGATCAATGTCATCTGCCTGCGGAGGTCTCTTGTCATTTTCAGAATTGTCTCCCCACCCCCACCCAACTGTATCCCATGACTGCTCTCTTTAGCTGTGAGTTGTAATTAGAGCTACATGGTGATATGTTCATCCCTTTTGAAGGCTTGTTTGAGACACACATGGATCAGAAACTCACTCTGTTCTAGAAGGATGAAGTGGACCCAGGACCAGTGGAGTCAGTGCAATAAATTATTCTCAGATAACTTCTTTTGAATACCTGTTGTGTTATATGTTGCGCTTTGGGAATCCTTTTACTTGTGTGGAAAATCTTAAGGTTTACTCATTTTAATTGGAGCCACAATAAGCAGCAGGAAATCTATCTGTTACAGACATTACCAACTTGGTAATAGTTCCAAGAATAAGTCCATATAGGGCAATACTGGGATAAATTGTTTAAAATTAAGTTGGAATTGAAGAAAGTTTCACATTTATGTTATATGCCACTACTTTCACTTCTCTTTAACCAGAATGAGGGGCTAGTTGGCTTTGCTTGTTTTTTCTTTTAAAACAGGTTTTTTCCTAAGGTTGCAAAAGAAGTTTTATTTTTTTATATTTATAGCCAGCCAGTAGTTAAATTCTTTACAACAAAATAATCCTTATGGCAACTTCATTATTTTTATATTCAACAAATTTGTTAAGGGTATTATGCTCTTCTAGGTTTTTTTCTTTTTGATAGGGAATCGAACTCAGGACCTTGCATTTGCCAGGCAGGTGCTGTGCCACTAAGCTATATCCCTGGCCTATGCCCTTCTAGTTTTGAAAAATAACTTAAAAACTGTAGTGAATGAAATTAACAAAATGCTGTTGCAGAAAAAGAAAATGGGTGGGAACCTGAGGGGAGAAGAGAATTCTAAAGGAAAGATCTAGAAAGAGAAAAGGAATCAGCCTTATTCCTCTTGGAGAGACCCTCTGAGTCCTCCCCTTGAACTAGGGAGTCTTGCCTAATCCAAACTTCCCTAGCAAGAACTACCCTCTGAAAGCAGTATTAGAAAAAGTGTGATATTCTGGAGCTGAGATCTCAGTATGGGAAGTGTATATATGTGATACATATACGCATGTAGCCCCATCCCCAAATTTTAAGTCACCAGATACTCATTTACTACAATGGGAATTACTCAGCTTCCCAGTTACTACAGAGAAAGCCTCCAGATAGTTTTTATGCAATATAAATAGTACATTAATTATTTTTAATAGGGATTTACTGCTCTGGAGAACAGAATTCCTTTGTGCTGGAGACAACTCTATGATGGTAAAAAAAAATGAGCATTAGAGATTAGGTATCAGGTCTTCTGTGGTGTGGGAATGGTCACATCCATATTTATACTGGAATTGAGGAAAATTTTCTTTATGGAGCAGAATCTTTTATATGACATTTTAATTGTCCAAAGCTAGTAAATTGAGTCCATTATGCTTACCAGAAATTATTCTCATATATTTTATAGGGTCAGAACCGTTCTGTAAAGCTCACTTTTTAGAAAGGGTGTGTTATAAGCATAGATTTGGATTATTGCTGGTAAACCTACATTAATTACATTGTAGCCTGTACCCCAAAGTAGAGGTCGTGACCACACCTAGAATGAAGTTGGTTGGCCTAAGGAATAAAGGAGATAGATTTAGGTTGCTTTCCTCAAACTGTCTCTGTATCCTTTGTTCTAGTGGAGGATCTAGCAAAAATGAGTAATTTTTCCTTTTAAAGAAGTATAGTACATAAGTGTAAATCTTATTCTTATGGTCACTACCATCGTCACGATCATCTTCATTATTGTCTTCTTTCTTAGGCCAGTTTTTTGTAAATAAGTGAGACTGTCACCTACATGACAATAATAACAATCTCTGTGCCAGGTCTTAAACCAAGTACTTCTACATGGATGCTGTCCTTTAATCCTTGCATGATTTTGTTTGTCTCTATTTTATGAATAATAATGGTAGCTAATTTCTGTCAAGTGCTTACCCTGTATGGTGTCCTCTTTTACCTGGATTAACTCACACAGTCCTCATGATACCTTTAGACATGGTTGTTGTTACTAACTTTAACGTACAGAAGAGAAAGCAGGGGAGCAATGAATCTGAAAGCAGTTAATGAATCTGCTTAAGTTTTAATGCTTGCTAAGTGATAGAGCAGAGATTTCAGATTCATAGCCCTTGAACTCTGAATCTATGCTGTCACTGATTATGATTCTAGTAGGACCACAGTGAATCTCAACACTGAGAGGACACTTCGTTTGAGTTTTTAAATTGTAGGACTGATTACAAAGTAGCCTTATCTTTACATTGAATATTAGTTTCATGGAAGGTATTATGTATCCTTTATCATGTTGAAAATTGAATATTATCTACTATGTCCATTATAAGTTAGTTTTCCCACATTTAGTAGGATGCTGGCTTTTGGTTTGTTATACATAGCTTTTATCATATTCAGATATGGTCCTTCTGTGTGTGTTTTTGTCAGTTTTTTATTAAGAACGGATGTTGGATTTTGTTGAAAATCTTTTCTACACCTATTGATATAATCATATAGTTTCTTTTTTTAAACTTTGGTTCTGTTTGTGTGAAGCATTACATTTATTGACTGTCATGGTTTGTGTTTGGATGTCTCCCCAAAGCCTCATGTGGTCAAGGGGGGTTGGCTTCTTTGAGGCAGCTGAATCTCGAGTTTGTGATTGGTTCATTGTCTAGTGCCGGGATTAGGGGCGTGAGTGCTGCACTTGCCCTAGGGCAAGTTTACTGCACACAATATAAAAGAGGAAAAGAGCCTTGCTCCTGTCTTTTTGCTCTTGCTGCTTTTGTTGTCTTCTGCCGCCATGAATAGTTGCTCCTCAGTCATGCCGCCCTGCCTTGGAGCCAGCTAATTAAGGATTGGAACCTCTGCAAACTGTGAGCTAAATAAACCTTTCCTTCTATAATTTTGGGCATCAGTTATTTTGTCCCAGCAATGAGAGAAAAGTAAATAAAACATTGACTTGCATATGATGAACCGTCCTTGCATTTTTGGGAATGAAACCTACTTGATTGTGATATATGATCTTTTTGATAATGTGCCACCTTTTATTTGCTAATATCCTGTTAAGAAATTTTTATATCTGTTCATTGAGGAGATTTGACCTATAGTTTTCTTGTTTAGTTGGGTCTTTATCCAGTTTTGGGATCAGGGTGGTACTGGTTTCTGTAAATGAATCTGGAAGCACTCCATCCCTTTCAATTCACTTTATTGATTTCCATTTTAATCTTTATAGTTTCCTCTTTATATCTTTATAATTTCCCTCTTTCATTTCAGTGTAAGGCTGGCTTGTTGTTTTTCAAGTATCTTAAGATTTTTCATCAGTTTGGCTATTTGAGTTTGCTCTCTTTCCCTAATGTGAGCATTGATTGCCTTGAATTTTACTTTTAGAACTGCTTTTATATCATCCTAGAGGTATCTGTGAGTTGTACCATTACTGTCATTAATTTACAGAAGTGTTAAAATTTCTTCTGTGACCCATTGGTTGTTTAGGAGTATATTGTTAATTTTCCAGGAGCTGTTGCTTTTCCTACATTTCTTCTGTCATTAGATTTCTATTTTCATTGCACAGTGGTCTGATAGTATGCATGGGATAATTTCTGTTCTTTTATATTTATTTGAGCAGCCTTTTTGAATTAGTATGTGATCTATTTTGGAAAAAGTACCTTGTGCTGCTGAAAAGAATCTATACTCTGTTTTAGAGGGGTGGAATACTCTGTATATATCCATTACATCCATATATTCAAGAGTGTGGTTCAGCTCTGAAATTTATTTACTGTTTTGTTTAGTTGATCTATCTCTTTTCAAAAGTAGGGAGTTGAGGCCTCAACTCTCCAATTAAAAGACAGACTAGATTTAAAAAAATGGAATCCAACAGTCTGCTATGTTCAAGAAATTAATCATCTCCAAAGAGATAATCATAGGAAAAAAATTAAAAGATAGGAAACAATATTTCACATGGCCGAACCCCAAAGACAAAGCAAGGATATCAATTCTAATATCAGACTCAGTAAAATTCAAGCTAAAACTGAGTAAAGAGACAAAGGTTACTATGTTATAAGGGAACAATCCAAGAAGAAAAATAACATTAATAAACATACATGCACTGAATATTGGAGGACCTATCTTCATAAAACAAAAACTGCTGAAATTGAAAGATCGAATATACGCTAACACAGTCATTAAGGGACTTTAACACCCCACTTTTGCAAAGAGATAAAACTTAACTCTTACCACAGTTCTGGTCCTAAACTGAATTTTATGAGAACCAAATCAAATTTTCCCATGAAGTTAACATTGAATTTGAATTTGAATTCGGTTCTCATAGCATTTGGTTTGTGACCAGAATTGTGGAAAGAATTAAGTTCACAAACCAAGGTACCACTCTATATGAAGATTTTTAGTAGAGTGTTGTCTCCTCATGAAAAATTTTCAGCTTTATATGTTCAGTGCTAACAATTACTCCTTTTGTTACTTACTTTAAGTGATTTTGACTTTGCCTCTAAGTTTTACAGAAATAATTACTTCTCTTTTTTTAAATAATTACTTCTCATTATAACAGCATCCACAGATTCAATTCAACCTTCTCTATGATAGTCTTTGCAGTTGTACCTACTCCCTTTGTCTATTCTCTGTGCATACTGTGACAGTTTATTACTTGTGCTTGTTCTGCAATGAGGTAGGTAAGGCAGGGAGGAGAGAATGAGAGGTGGTTGGATGAGGAGTTTTAGACAGTAAGGGAGAGGGAGATTTGAAGGTGGGAGTAGTGGTAGATAGGAAGAAAAGATTGATGGTGGGTCTGCTTTTGTGGTACTTTTAGTTGAGTTGGAGGGTTAGTATTGAGAGTTTGCAGCGGATAATTTTGTTGGGGCGAGTATGAGACATGGGATAATGGAGCTTTACTTTGCGGTTCAGGAAAGCTGTGCGGTTGTCAGAACTTGCTGTGTGGCTGAAACAGAGGACAATAAGATAGGTAAGAGGTGCGGAGCCAATGAGAGGATGGGGAGAGTCTAGGATTAACACTAGAGAAGATAGGAGTGACTGGGGGGTGCTGAGTGTGGGTAATTTAAAAATTTGGGAGGAGGAGTTTATGTGTTTGGAAAAGAATAAAGAAATATGTTAATAGGATTATCTTGGGGGTTTAAGGTGAAGAAACTAGGTAGGGAGCTGAAATGAAGGAGGGAACCGAGATACCTATTAAATTAGAGTCAATGAAAGAACAAATACACAAAATAACAACATGTATCCCTATGTAGTAAACATAGGAAACCATAAGAGCACATATCATAACTCCACATTCCTAAATAAATCAAACATATGAAAACTTAAACCTATAAGATGTCTAATGGGAACACAGATTAAATATTCTAATGAAACATTGCATATATGATTCCCAAGTAGCTTCTTTGCCAGACTCTGAGTGTTCAAACCCCAGTAACTCCTTTGATCCTTCCACTGCAATACTGATACTAATTCAGACTCAGGACTTCTCTCCACCAGGTTGCAGGTATTCTTCTGGAGTTTGATCCAGTCTTTGTTCTTGGGTTAGGAACTCATGATATCCCTCTCCCTTAGGTGTGATGATGAATTTGGCAGGCAGATTCACTAGCATGAAATTGTCCACTAAGGCAGGACTATTTTCTATGCAGTCATAGAGCAGTAGCAGGCCAATCTGTTAACCATATTATGTATCAGAGCTCATTGAAATATAACATGATGAGGCCTTGCTTTGGGTCTCCCTTTAGCCTAGAGAAGAAATCCAGTTAAAGTGTAAGCATCATAACAACCCAAATCTGGATCCAGAGTTAAGACACACTAAATGCAATTGCTGTGTCTCTTGGAATGGTAAAAAACAGCATTCAACAGTTATTTCACAGTGTTCTACAGAAAGGTAAAAATGAAACTAACTAAAGACCAGGGTGTTTAGTTAGAAACTAACTAAAGCCCAGGGCTTTGGAGACCAGGCAGTGCCAGAATGGGAAAGAGAAAAGAAAAAAGAAAAAAAAATTGTTTTGATTTGCTTTTTGGTGAGTCTGCTATCTGTTATGGGAAGGAGGAAGTAAGGGGCAGGCAAAGGATCCTGATGATGATAAGGGTATGTTATGTATTTCGAAGGTGATAACTTGGAAAACTGGCTACAAAATTGAAAGTGACAAATGGGGATGGAAAAATACTTGATGACTGATACAAGTATTAGAGAAAATGTTACATGAAAAGGAAGAAAGAAAAGAAAAATTGAGGATGAAGAAGACAGGAGAAAAAAATCAGGTGAAAAGGGCTAGGGATGTAGCTCAGTGATAGAGTTCAACCCCCAGTGCCACCAAAAAAAGGAATAAAAAGGAATAAAAAAAGAAACCAGGTGAAGAGATATGGATGAAAGTAGAAGGGATATGAACTATATTGTAAGAAAAAAGGCAAGACCAGGAGAAGCACACATACACATGTGCATATACATACATGTATTTCTTTCATAAAAGAAAAAGTATAAAATAATGCAATACAAGAAGGGGACAAATGTAGAGAAGAAGGAAAACAGCAAAGAATAAAAGGGTTAAAAATTTAAAAAAATACAATTAAATAAAGAATACTAAAAGACAGTTTTCTGTTACTTGAGATGTGTGGCTCTTTCATTAACCTAGAGTTAAGGAGCAGAGCTCAAGGTAGGATATGTCTGCTCGGGCTGGGAGTCTGACGTGCCAGTCCCCTCCCCCCCCCCACTCCCCCTGCCCACTCTGGTGCTGGATGTAGAGACCAACATGTAACTGAGGCTGAACCTGGGCTCTGACTGCAGGAGGAGGATCTGTGATCATCAGCACTTGTCCTGCAGTGGGACTCCCTCCAGTCTGCTTTCTGTCTCCTGTGGTTGTTTTTCCCTCTTCTTTCTGGGAACTTGAGGGTGTGAAGTGTGGTTTGGGGCCATTAGGTTGCTCTCAAACCCAGGTTCAAACACTCAGCCTTTCCCTACAGTAATGTTCCCTCCAGCTCTTGCTGTGTGTTTGTGGCTGTGGGTGCTGTACCGAGGTCACGCACCATTGACTGTGGATGGCTGTTGTGGAAGCAGTATCCCCCATTTTCCTTGCTGGTTCCAACTGCTGCTGATATTTTGGTTGATGCAGTTCTCCAGTTCTCTGTGAGCAAAACAGTTGTTAGTTTCACTTTGCCTCCCAGCTGTCAGCTAGCCCGCCATTGTTAGCAGCACTGCCTGGTCTTTCCTTAGTGGTGTGATCTTTTTTCTTTTTTATCACTTAATCCTATTTTCTTCTCCTCTGTCAGTTCCCTCCTGGTTCTCAGGTAACCTCCATCACTTTGATTTCTCTCCAAGCTATTATTTTCCAGACTCTAGACACTTTGTCCTCAAGAAGCTGAGATACTAGCTCTCACTGCTCTGCCATTTTGGGAAAACCCCCAAATTTGCTATTTATCCTGCTCTGATGCTTTGATTGATGAGCTCACAAAGCAACAGAAATACAATTAAAAGATTGGGTAGTTCTTGTTTGAATTTTTCTTTTGTTTTTGAAGAAGAGAAAATGTCCCTACTTACATATAGTCAGAATTTAAGAGTGGAAAATACCCATGAATCAGGAGGGAACAAAAATGTAGTGTGTCTCCAAACATTGTTTTAATAAGGTGACTTCTAAATAATGGTCTGTGATGTCTGTTAACCTTATTTTTTTTTTTCTCATTTAGAGATCATGCTAAACTGGGCCTACATCATACAATTACAGCACTTCTATGCAGTTAAATTAATTTACAAAAATAATTCATAGTTTGGAGTGGTAGCACACACCTATAATCTCAGTTCTGGGCCACCTAAGGTTCCATAGTGAGTTCAAGGCCATCCTGATCTATGTAGGAAGACCTTGTGTCCCCACGCCCCCTGCCTGCCAAAATATTTGCAATTGTACACTACAATGCTAATGACTTTTCCTTTAAAAAATTTTTTTGAGACTTTTTTTTTTTTTGCATGTTGCTATATTGCTGTGTAGTTCAGGCTGGCCTGGATTCACTATATAGCCCATGCTGGCCTCAAACTCTGGGCAGTCCTCCTGCATTAGCCTCCCAAGTGCTGGGATTGCAGGTGTGCACCACCATGCCTGGTGAATTTTGCTTTTAGAAATAGAGAAGTTAACAAAAATCTAAACTAATTTTCAGACAGCGTTATCAATATTCTAAACTTTTAGTGTGTCATGTTATTTCGGTGAATAATGATGTGGAAATACTTAAAGAAAATGAATTTTGAGTATACTTCCTTATCCTCTCTTTCCCTTTTTGTCTTGGTTACTTTTCTCTTGTTGCTGAGAAAAAATATCTGACACCCAAAATTAAGGAAGGAAAGGTTTGTTAAGCTCACAGTTTGTGGAGGTTTCAGTCCATACTCGGCTGGTTCCAGGGCAGAGTGGCACATGGCGGAGGGCAACAGTTCATGGAGGCTGAAGACAGCAAAGATAGCAAGAGCAAAAGGGGAGGGAGGGCAGCAAGCAGTCTCTTTCCCTCGCTTGCATTGTATGCAAACTACCCGTTCCAGGGAGGGTGCAGCACTCGTACTCATAATCCCAACATTGGACCATGAATCAATCATCAACTCTAGAAACCTACCCCATGACTGCATGAGGCTTTGGGGGAACATCCAGACACAAACCATAATACCTTTCCCTCCATCATCTTTTTCTGTCACAACTTTTGGTTTAAACCAGTGTTTAGCGTTTATGTTCATTAGACTATATAAGATAACTGTAATTGAGTCATGAACTGGGAATGATTTTCTTAAGGTATACCTTTTTGTTTTCCTGGAGTTGATAATTGCCACATTGCTTTCCTTTTGGAAAGGCACACACTACAATTTATCCTCAGGCTTTTGTGGGGACTGTACATCTCTTCTCAATATGGTGCGAGCAATCAGTTGATCAAAGTATGGTGAACCTTTTTCATATTCATGGATGACCACCATGTTTTATATGTTTAGAGAATTGCTCACATTAAAAAAAAAACTCTTCAGTTTAGGATTCAGGACTCAGTTTTACATCTCCTATTCCAGCTAGGATAAATTCAGTTGAGTTAAATTCTTTTGACCATACCAGGCATTGATTTGTAAGTAATCTTACCATCTCACCAAAGATGGCTTTAGGGTTTCTTAAAAAGTGTTTTGCATGTTGCTTATATCCAGTTTCTTATGGCTTTCTAGAGTAGTGGTAATTTCTTTGTCAGTTAGAATGCTCCTGCAAGCCCCCCTCCTCCCACATGCCTTCTGCCTCCTGCTCTGTTCTGTCCTTCATTACACTCACAGCCCACTGCATATGTATGGGAAAACATCCTGTAATTCTTGGAAATACTTTGGCTTCCTCAAAGTCATTATCTTCTGTGTGTATTCCCTTATTTTGGTGGATCATGTTGTACAGCTTTTTCTAAAGGATACAGGAAGCTGAGTATAGTGGTGGCACATGCCTGTAATCCCAGAACTTTTGAGAAGCTAAGGCAGGAGGATTGCAAGTTTGAGCACAGCCAGGATAAACTTAGTGAAAACTTGTCTCAAAAAGTAAAATATAGACTGGGGGTGTAGCTTAGTGGAAAAAGGCCCTAGATCGAATCTCCAGTATAGGAAAGGTGGAGGAGAGTGTGGGGTGGGAGGTTTTTTTCCTCTGTATCAGAAAGATACCCTTTCTACCTACACATTTCATTGGTGATTTGGCTGAGTATAGAATTACGAATTGGATGCAATTTTCCTTCAAACACTGTTGTTCCCTGCTGTCCCTAAGTTTCTTTTGGTATTTCTGCTAAGAAACCTAGAGACTCATCCTTACCACCTATCTCTCTCTCTACCTTCTGGCCCTTAATCTGTAGACTTTAGATGCTTTTTATTTCCTTAATTTCTAAAATTTTGATGAAACTTAAAGATAGCATTTTCCTATTAATTTTGCTAGACTCATCCAGTGTTAAACTCAACTCTTGATATCTCTCCCCCCACCATTGAGGGGTGAGTAATTTCTTTGACAATTTCTTCATCTTTATTTTCATTGCTCTTATTCTAGAAGTCATATTAATTGAATGTTATAAATACTGGATTAATCTTTTAATTTCACATCTTTTATCTCCTTTTCATTTGTTTAGTTTTTCTGTTCTATTGCCTGGCAAAAATTATTGGTTTGCTTTTCAGCTTTCTGGTTGAGTTTTAAAATTTCTGTTTTCATAGTATCTCTTTCCACAAACTTGATTTTATTCACCAAATTTCCTTTTTTATTCCATCTTACTCTTATTTCATGGATACAGTAGTTCATCTCACCAAAGATGGCTTTAGAGTTTTTTTTAAGGGCTTTCTCTGTCGTTTCCTTTACTTGTCCTGCTGCAGGCTTTATTGCAGGGTCTGCTGGTCCTAAGAGTTCACGGAAAATGCTGAGGGGCCTGATGACAGCAAGGGAACTTGAACATTTTGTTTGAAGACCCTTAAAATTGCTGTTTATGTGTCCCTTCTGTGAAGAACAACTCATTTGCTCTCAGAGGAAATAGATGTATTGATGATGAATGGGAGATGCTTGTTACCTGGGCATGTTTTAATCTCACCCATTTTGCATCTCTTTTTCCCACACGGTAATCCTCTTCGAACTTCTGATGGATTGGGGGGGGGGCTCTGAATTACTCCACGCACTTTTTATCCGGCTCCTTACCACCCTCTGATTCCTGAGTCTTTGGGTGCTGTGCTTTAATTAGCTGGCTTCTTCTCTTCTCACCTAGAGTAAATTCAAACTTTAATTATCACTGGTCTATCTGTTTTTTGCTTCCAGAATTTTTTGACCTCTTATCTACTATCACCTCACTTTGTTTTCTTTGTCCTTGTGGATTTATTCTTTAAAACATTTACTCTTTTTTTAACCATCATTTTAATGGGATTCTGTGAGAGCGTAGAGATAAGCATGTGCATTTAATTTGTCTGATTACTGGAAATCTCTAAATAAAGCAGTTTTCTTGCCAGCCTGTCACCTACATGTGAAGTTTTACTGTATGCTACCTGGTAATACAGTAGAGTTTTCAATGATGCAGAGAATTTGTAAACTAAGAATAAGCCTCTGAGGAATATATATGAATATACATATGTGCAGGAGGGCTAACATGGTTCTACTATTGTATTATATCACTTAATGCTAAGCAATAATCGAAGACAGGATATTAGATTAATAGTGTATATCTGTATGTGTTAGCCTGAACACACACTTCGAAGATAACAATATGTAAAGCAGCAACAAGCGTTGTTTTTTTTTTCTGTTGTT
>PVLD010004304.1:0-127375 GCA_004027595.1 Dinomys branickii
AGAAAGGCAGCAGTAGAAGAAAGATCTAGAATCAGAAACAAGTGTACATAAAAATACACAATAATACACATATTTGGGAAATAATATATTCTAAACATATGAAATTATACCTACTAGTGATATATTTAAAAGAAACATATAATTAACCTAGTACCATATGTTATATGTTGAAAATTTGTCCCAGATGGGACAATAAAGTAATATTAGCAATGAAGTATCAGAGTACTAGTGGAATTTATTCATACAACACTGGTATGAGGGAAGATGTCTGAAACAAGGACAGGGAAATCAGAATTTATAAAGGTAAGCAAATAACATAGAATTATACTAAAATATTGCTTAGGTAAGTTAAGAAAAAGTGTGAGAAACATCTAATATGAGTGGCACAGTATTATTGGAAGTTAGAAGTATGTTTCGTATTCACACTAAAAATGTAAGGCTAACCACTACATAACAGAATAGCATACCAGCCAAATAGAACTCATGCGACATTATCAAATTTATACTGTAAGTAATTCATTCCATAACTTTTTTTCTTACCTCAAAGAGGCAAATATTCCAATGCCTACATGCAACAAACAGACTCAAATTATGCATAAAATGCCTGATTAAGCATAAGAATGATGTCCCTAAATTCCTTTCAGAGTTAATTCTCCTTTCTGTCTCCATCTGGAGCCCTGTGCTCAGGGCTGCCAGTCTGCTGAGAGGGAACAGCTGGGATCTCTGTTCCCACCGATCCCCTCCCAATATGGTAGCCAATGCATTGGACTGCACCTTCACTGCCAACTAGGAACTTTGTCAAATGAGTGATTCAGAAATCTTTTAATTTCTTAATATTATGCTTGAAGCAAAATGTCACATAAGCCTTTCTGTGACTTTTTTAGAGAACCTATTCCTTGGGGATTCCTGACCTCTAGATCTTTTGATGTGTCAGCACCTAAGAACACAGTGATTTAATTTTAAACACATTTTAGAAGATTGAATGCTTCAAGTCAGACTGATGCGAAGTAATCTAAGACCATACTCACAGCAGGTGCCTGTGACACACGACCTATATCTTGACTCAAAGGGAGCCCTTGTCTGATTTCCTACTACAAGCGAAACTCACTGCCTTCGGAACTCCACTCCCCTACTCCAGCACATCGCCCTACCTGCGACATCTCCCTCATCTTTTACTTTTCCAGCACGTGAGAAAGAACACTTGTCCTTGTCTCCTCTTAATGCCGGGAAGCGAGCGAACTTCAATGATCCCGTGAAGCCCCTTTCTCTGGGTAGAAGGCCGGCTCTAGACTGGGCTCGTGAGTCGTAGCACCCTAACAACTCTGTAAAGAGTAGGACCTCACATGTCTCATCTCTCTTTCATGTCCTTGGTGGAGGCTTTGTTTTTAGAGTTTTGAAGAAAGATTGCAGATCATGTCTTCACAATCTGCGTATTAGATTAGTACCTTCCTTTACAACTGAATTATGTCTTTTAATTTTTAATCCAAACCTTTGGTTAAACACACCAATAAAAATATATGAGTCTCAACTTAGCAGAAAAGGATCTGAAAGATAGTAAAGGACATTAAATTTAGTCAGCAAAATACTAAACAGTGAAAAAAAATGGTGCCAGTGAAATTGTGGTTTTAAAACTTCCACACAGTATAGAAGAAATAAATTATAATATGTATTCTAATTCATATATATATACATAATTCATATATATACATATATGTACATCCTATATATGTAATTTCATCTCACCCCTATAAAATGACTATGATGATAGTTAATGGAAAAGAATAAATGCTGGCAAAGATAGGTGTGATGTGTGTATGCATGTGTGTGTGTGTGCGCATGAACGTGTATGTGTGGTAGGGATCCCATTATGCTGCTGGGGGTCATTGTAAATTAGTACAGCCACTATGGAAATCACTATGGAGATTTCTCAAAAACTAATACTAAAACTATCATATGATACAGTTATACAGCTTCTTGGTATATAGAGGGAAGAAATAAGTCACCTATTCATCCATGTTTATTGAAGCACAATTCAAAATAGCCAAGATATGGAATCAGTCTGATATCTGTCAGCCTATGAATGAGATAATGAAAATTTACAATATATACACAAGGGAGTACTATTCAGCCATAAAGAAAAAAAAAGTTATGTAATTTGTAGGAAAAATGTATGTAACCGGAGATCTTCATATTAAATTAAGTCAGACTCAGACAAACAAGTATCTATGTTTTCTATAAAATGTAGAATCTAAGGAGATGACAGGAAAGGAGATTATTAAATAAGAGAGAGGGAATTTAAGGAAGGAGAGAGGAAGTTGTAGGAGGGAAACAGGGAAATGGATACAATCAACATATACACATGTAGGGGGCTGGGGATATAGCTCAGTGGAATAAGCACCTGCCTGGCAGGCGCAGGGTCCTGAGTTCAATCCCCAGTACTGCCAAAAAAAAAATATATATATATACACATGTATGAAAATACCACACTGAAACCAGCTGTTTTGTAAAAATGAGTTATGAATAAATAATAATAATATAAATAAAATTATGGGTATTAGTTCATTGTCTTTAGCTTGACTACCTATAAAGACGGCGGGGCTTCAAGGCTGGCAGTGCCTTCCTTTCCCCTCAGAGAGCTCTGCCTGGATGTGAGTTCTCCGCGTCTTTGGTTCCCCCGATCCCGTCGCTCCGATCATCTGCTGAGCCGGCACCCCCCCCCCCCCCCCCCCCCCCCCCCCCCCCCCCCCCCCCCCCCCCCCCCCCCCCCGTTCGTGTTGATGTGGGCGCTTCCCGGGAAAATGTGTGGTTCCCGAAAACTGTAACCTTCTTCATTATAGAACACACATTCCACTCCTCTTGGGAGAGACACAAAGGACTCTTAAGTAACACACTCCAGACTGCATGGCCTTTACCAAACACTGCATTCTCCTCTCCCTAAAATGAGTTTCCAAATTTCTTGGACCAGACTGACTCTCCTGTTTCCTTCCTCCCCAGTTTTTGCTTAGTTTTGCTAATCCCTGAATGCAAAAACTCACTAGTTATAGATGTATCATTATGCTTTCTTTCTTGGAGATAAAATGTATTGAATTTTGCCAAGCATGATGGTGCATGACTGTAATGTGGGCACTGTGGGGAGGCTGAGGCAAGAGGATCACACGATGGATCCCAGGCTGGGCAACTTAATGACTGAGTGGGACCCCGTCTTGAAATAAAAAATAGAAAAGAGCTGAGGCTATAGCTCAATATGAAAGCCCAGTGTCCCATCCCTACTATACACACACACACACACACACACACACACACACACGTGTGTGTGTGTATATATATATATATAATATTATGGGATTACTAAAATGAGCTATTATATTCCCATAAATGTGTACATGCACATATTGAGAGATTTTACCTAAGGTTTATACAGTCCTGAACTCTGTGGCTCATCTAATATCCTTTGAGATGGTCAATATGCCAATGTTACAGTTACTTAAAGGGACGTGGCCACATTAGTAGTATGGTGATTCAGGTGAGAATGGCTGTACCAGTGTTAATATGTTAGGTAATTAAGCATAATAATCATGAAACTGTTTCATCAGAAATTAAATTATGAAAACAATGTCTCCTTATGGATGAGTGTGGCTTCCTCACATTAACTGGCATGAGTGTTTTGATATTCCACTTAATTGTCAAAATAATTAGTGAAGAACTCAACACTATCAATATAACAATATTTCTTCCAAATTAAAAAATTAAATTAATTCTAAGAAGCACATCCTGACAAAATAAATACGCAGACATTTTAACTTCAAATATACCCTAAACTCTTAGATATACATCAAATACTTCCTTGTCTTAAACTCTTTACCTGAATGCTTTTAATTTACTTTGTCGTATTAGTGAGATTATAAATCATTTTTGTTTTTGAAAATCTTTTTAAAAATATGTTTTTAAACTCATGGCCATGAAAATGCACAAATCCAGTTTGATGAATGGCCCTGAATTCATTAAAATGCTATTGCAACCCACGCCTATATTCACAGTTAATGATAAAGTGTTTAGATGTGGGTGTCATTTACATCTCCAACTGCGGTCTCCAGGTAATAGACATGCCATGTAGCACATCAAACTGTAGAAGTTTTAAATAATCATCTGGCTCTCTTCATCCTGGCACTGATGATGAAAAATTAGGGAATTCAGTCTTCAAGCCTCTCTATAAAGATACCTGACTCAAGACAGAAAGAAAGGCAAAAAATGCTAGAGGTAAGAGCCAAAAAGCCAGAGTTGATAAGTGGCAGAGACCAAATCTGTATTCATCTGACCAGTTCTCATCTCTTTCTCCACAGTATATTTCAGGTGTGTCTCATTCAAGGTCAACAGAAGGTTCGTGTGTGGCAAAATAAATAGCAAAGCCAAAGGGTAATAGTCCAGGTTCCGAATCCCCTGAGTGTCTTTTTTTTTTTTTTTTTTTTTTTTTTGCGGTACTGGGGATCGAACTCAGGATCCTGCGCTTGCTAGGCAAGCGCTTATTCCACTGAGCTATATCCCCAGCCCCCCCCCGAGTGTCAAGACTCCAGCTCATCCTCTCTGAACTCACCTCTGTCACATCCACATGCTGTTAAAAGGCTGTAAACACACTCAAGCAGTTAATTTTAAAATCTGATTGAAGGCATTTTGCACGTTAGGAATGTCAGTCAAATTGCCGAATAACTAGACAAAAATCAAAGTACCATGATACATACTGCAAACCAGATATCTTCTTTAAGTTACTTCTCATTCGTTTTTGACATATCAACATCTCCACTCCACTATCTCTCAAAGCAAATGGCTCTTTTGGAGCTGAGTTATTTGGCAATTTCAAGATCTTAGCCAATTTTTAGGACTGAAACATAAGCCCTTGACATTGTGAGTATGATGCACCGTGCCTGCTGAGTAACTTCAATTAAAAAGTACATGTCATAACTTTGGCTCAAATTAGTAGAGCCATCCTAATTAAGTCCACTGGCAGTTTTGGTCTCCACATTACTGAGAGCCAAGAACATTTGCTTCAGTGCTAGCTTCCCATGACAAGGCAAAAGCCTCACTGGAGAGCTTGCTATCATTTTAATGCCAGTTTGAGTTCCTGCATTTTTTAAGGGACTGGAAGCAAGAAAATCGCACACTCAAATATTTGCTTCATCTCCTAAAACTACACTTAAACATTTGTGTTATTCTCCTTTTCTACTTGAGTTTGCAACTGAAAGAGCAGTTTTTGTGTTTCTAAGGGATAGATAAGCACCTCACTATAAAAATGTCCTGGCTTAATCGAATGAATCAAAAGAGAGGCCTTAGCCAGATTTCCATCCTTTACCAGAAGTATTACTGTCAAGATTGAAAGAAAGCACTAATGGTCCAATTTTCTGTTTTCACTTCTCAGGCTTTTCTCCCGGAAGTCTGGGCGTATACCTTAGTTTGAGCACACCTGCCATCAAGTGCCCAGGCAGAAGGGTACATCACCCGTAGGACAAGTGATGGAATGATAGTCATGACTTTGATTTAAATGGAAACCTAGTAAGAAGCAAAGTCTTCTCATTTTTGATATTTAAAAAGAAGAAATATGTAACAAACGCTTAAAGATATAGCAGTACATAACATATATCAGATTTAAAAATGAGAGAGGGTTGCTCTTATTAGAAAGGCAGAATGGTAAACATCAGTAGCCATTAACTTCCAGTATTTTCATTACAGTAGATTCAGATAGCAAAATTCTGACTTTAAAAAGAAAATAATCATGTGGCTTCTCACAGTGTTACTTTGCCTAAAGGTAGTAACCAGAAAGGAAATGCCCCTGATCTTTATAATCTCTTATTTTAAGTAACAAAAGACCTAGCAAATCTAGTCAACTCAACCTCTCAAATAACACAGAGAACTTCAAACCTGGACATTTGTTCATGACTAAAAGACATACAAAAGGCCATATAAATAAGACTTGCATCTACTATTTCCTTACCTTCTAACAGATGTACTCAGGCCTCTTCTCTGAAGTAAACCATGTGTTTGAAATAATTAGAAAAAGTTAAAGCTGGAGAAAGCCTAGTTGAGTCAGAGAACTGGAAAATTTTGCCAGCATTTTGAAGAGATATGTATACCAAAACACACCATTAAAATCAAAAGATATCCCTCTCCTTATGGTCCTAAAAAGTTCCACAAGGATTCTTTACAAAAACACTTTATTCTTTCTCTCAAAAATGTAAGATCTTTTCACAACTTATGCTGAGCATCATGGCATATGTTCAGTTTCTTTTATAGATTTGCCAATATTCAATTCACACACAGGCAAGTACATATGACTTTCTAGACTTTACCCACACACAACAGTTGCAGAATGTGCTATTTTTACTGTATCCAACTTAACACAAAACATTGTTGAGGAGATATGTGACTTTTCCCCCATGAAAAACAATCTTTACTGGAAATAAACTGGTTTTTAGTGAATGAATTAAATTCTCCTTTCCCTCCATAATCGATTTAGGATGAAATCCAATCTAGAGTTTGTATTAATCAGCTTCTAACACTATGAGAAAATACCTGAGATAATTAACTTACAGAGAGAAAAGGTTTATTTTTGTCTCGGAGTTTTAGAGGCTGCAGCCCATGATTGGTTGGAAATACTGCTTTTCTGTCTCTGGTGGAAGAGCTGGAGAACAACAATGGGAAAGGTGTAGCACAGCAAATTGCTCAGCTTACAGCTAGGAAGTAAAAGAAGAAGTAGAGAGAAACCAGTTCCCATGATTCCCTTTGAGGGTGGGCCCCCCCCCCATGACATAACCCTTAGGACCTCCCACTAAGCCTCATCTACAGGTTCCATGATCTTTCAAAAGCATCACTTGGGGAAGAAGTTTAAACAATGACTTTTAAGGGACATTCAACCTCTATACTATAGAAGGAAGGATTCTTACTCTCTCTCCTTCTCTCTCTTATGTCCTTTCTTCTTTAAATGTTGATTGAGCACAGCTACGTTCTCACTGTAGATTTTAGAGATGCTGTGGCTTGTATCTAAGTCTCCTCCAAAGCTTCTTATGGTCATAGGTGAAGCTTTTCTGGGTAGCTCGATCTAGGACGTGGGATGCTGAGATCAAGGATGTGATACTGGAGTGATTTGTGGTGTGATGCTAGGATTAAGGCTGCTCCTTGCTGTGTGTTAGTGCTGCCTGTCCTAAGGGTAGGCTGTCTGGATAAGAGGGTCCTGCAGTCACTTTCTGCTTTACTATTTTGTGGCCTGATGCCTTCTGCTTTGATATCCCCTTTACCCACGAACTGCTTCTCCTCGGTGAAGAGAGAACATGGCGTGCTCCCCTGCCTTGGAGCCAGCTGACTATGAACTGAAACCCTTACAAACTGGGGCTACAATAAACCTTTTCTTCCTTAACTTTAAGTATTGGATGTTTTGTGGGGTCATTGTTGTGACTGTACCTGACCATGTGGTTCAGGAAACTTTGGAACTGACTTGTGGGTAGAGATTGGAAAGGTTTGGGCATGCTGGCTGAAGCAGCAGCTCTGGATTGCTTTAAACTGTACTTGATGGGAGATTCTGATCCAATCTCAGAAGAGCAGAACACAGGTAGAAATATAGCCCGTAAAGAGCAGGTTCAGGTTTCTGCTGGAAAGAAGGATTGCATTGGATGTAGAACTCTAGGCCCTGTGTGTGATGCCTCAGCAGAAATTTCATCTGCATTTTGCTGTCATCCAGAGGCTTTGCCTGAGGCTGAGATTAAGGGCAGCACACTAAATAATCCAGCAGGAGAAATTTCAAGGCAGTCTAATGTTTAGGCTGTGGCTTGGCTACTGTTGGAGAACTTTAGCCAGCTTTATGTTGGCAATCAAGAGCAAAGAGCCCAGCAGGATGATATAAAATTTGAATTTGACCAGAAAGGAAGCTCCAGTAAAGTTGAAGACTGCAAAGCTGTTGCAGAGGAGAACTGGGTTGCTGAGAAGAAAGATAATGGAAAAGATGGCCTAAGGACATTATAGGAATCATCAGGATCTCAGCCTTTGCAGCCCCTGAGTTGCAAAGGTGGAAGATTTGCTTTGAGAATAGAGCCCCAATGCACTTATGTTTCAGAACAGTGGCGCCTAGAGAATTTGTTCCTTAGGATTGAGTTCATAGTGTATAACAGGATGTGCATGAGTCTTGGGGGTAGTTAGGGGTACAATGTTGTGGCTTGGGTCTAGATGTCCCCTTGAAAGCCTCATGAGCTCATAGGTAGTGCTTCTCAGAAGTAGCAAAATCTAGTGTGTGATGCTGGGATCAAGGGTGTGTGATTTATAAATTAATCCACTGATTGATTTGGCATGGTTCTGGGTAGCGTTAAGGGTGCCCGACCCTGGGCATGGATGCTACTTTCACTAAGATTGTGCAGCATGGATAAAATCTAAGGGACAAAAGGAGGGCTGCTGTGGTTGTTGCTTGTTGCTTGCTGCTTGCTGCCATGATCTGTCTCTCTTCTGCCATGCTTCTCTGCCACGCCACCCTGCCCTGGGGGCAGTCAATTATGGACCGAAACCTCTACAAACTCTGAGCTGAGACAAACCATTCTTCCTTTAACTTTTGGCATCAGGTATGGTATCTCAACTGTAGGAAAAATTACTAAAACAGGAGATTCAAAAGTAAACAAAATATTTTAAATTTCTAGCTGGGCATGGTGACACATGTCTATAATCCCCTCACTTGGGAGGTTGAGGTACGTGGCTTGCCACAAGTTCAAGGCCAGCCTGAACTGCATAGTGAGAACCTAACTCAAAAAGATATTCTTACCTTGACAGGAACTTAAATTTTTGTAAGGAAAGCAAAATAAATGTTTTTATAAATGAGCTTCTGAAATAAAGGTAAATAAAAAGCATTATGTAAATGGTGACCCATTAAAGAACAGACCCAGCCTGAATTTGGGTGCTCCAAGTGGGAGTTCCTGGAGTACTTCCCAAGGAGAGTCCCAGTCTGTTATTTTGAGTTGGGTATTTTATGGATAGGGGTGGGGAGGTCAGCGGGACTGGCTTAGTGGAGGGATGCAAAGGAAGAGCATAAGACTAGGGGAGTGAGAGCGGCTGAGTGCATGGCTATAGCAACGGGCACTGTGACACAGGGAGGGAGGAGGTGTGCCAGGTCCTAGCAGAGTAAGCCTTGCTCCCAGGCTCAGCAAGAGGATCTTGGGCAGATGGGGGGTGGGGCAGATGCGCATCAGACCTGTCAGAAAGCACTAGGTGAGAGCTGAAATCTTAATCTGAGTATCCAAGGAAGGTCTCATCTAACGGTAATATTTGCCCAAGAACTTGAAGAATCAAGACGAATGGGATGTATTTTTTAAAAAATTCCACAAGGAAGGGCAACACCAAGTAAAACAGCCCTGGATACGAGCATACCAAGGTTTCTTAATTCAGACTGAATAGGCCAGATGGAAAGAGTAGAAGAAAAAAGGCAAAAAGGTAGAGAGTGAAGTCGCAGAGATCACGGAGGAAGATGGGGTCACATGGGCCGTGTAAGTCATTCTCCTAGCTTCAGTTTTCCTTCGGAGGGAAAGGGGAACCATCGGACAACAGTGGGCAAAGTGACGTCACGCCATTCATGATTTATCAGAATCACTCGCTCTGCATGTTGAAGACACAGTGAAGGAGAATGAACAGCAGAATGGTCACCCTTAAACTGCAACCATCCAGGTAGCAGATAGTTATGAATGGAGACATGGCAACACAGGTGATGAAAGTCTTTGGCTCTATACAATCAGAAAGGATGATTAAGAAATTGATGTTGGGATGACTACAAGATGGCAGGCAAATGTTTGGCAGGAGGGATTCTAAAATTGGAAGGCAAAGTAAATGAAAGAACGGGGCTGTTATCTTCTGAACTTGGGGAAACGGCAGGAAGCACATTTCTGAGGGTGAACTGTGATCACACAAGCAGTAATGTTCTAGAGAAATAGGATTTAGCCTAATCTAATCGAAACATGAGAACTGTCTTTGGAAACAGAAAATTATTTGTGAGTATTTATTACAGTATATCATTGTTTGAATGATTTACAGTCTTAAAAATCATAAATTTATGTGCTTGGATATATTAAGAACAGTCAGACGCATGTCATCCCAAGAAGAGAATAGTACCATAAGTGCAAACACTGCCAGTTTCAAGTAGACTTGAAAATTCCATTACTTATGGTACATTTATAATAGCAAATTAGAAGCATTTTTGTTCAGTATCCTTTATAACTGGACTGAATCACTTTTCAATTAATTTGCTATATTTGTAGTAATCAGTAACCTGGAAACTGGCCAAAGTTTTAGGATCTAGCTTCAACCTAATTCACAAAGATATGAAGCTAAAAGAAATGATAGAATCAAAATATTAACTCAGCACCTATCTTCCTGACATATAAGCAAAAAATCTCTGATACAGCGATTAAAAATATGTCATCAGAGGGGCATAGCTCATATTGATCAGTCTAAGTCCTGTAAAAATAGAAAAGATAAAAAAACACTTTCCCTTGTCTCTTCTGAAAGAATGAGTACAGGTCGCTTTCACTGGCCTTCCCTAAACTAACTGAAAATAAAGATAGAAATGAATCTATGCTATGCATAAAAATAGAGGGATGGCCATTAGGGACAAGTGATTTTAAATTATGTCTAAAGATGAAAAGTAAGGGATTTATACTCCTGCATGTGTTGAAAAAGAGAAAGAAGTAGTTCAGAACATAGTAAAAAAAAAAAAAAAAAACTTTTTATACCTCAAATCCCCTTGCTTGCAAGACCCTAAACATCACTGAGATTTGGTATAGTTGGACATGAAAACAAGACCTATGTGTAGAATAGCACTCAGAGCCTCATGCAAGATGAGAAGGACTCCTGACCCCTATGGAACAGATTTTTTACAAGGGAATTTTTATAAGGGAAAATATTCAAAAAGCCTTCAAAATTCATTTTTAAAGGGAGTACAAATAAATATAAACGTGCTCCCCAGTATCACAGGATAAAATAATTCATAATTCTGAAAAAAGTGATTTTGTACCTTAAATGCTAGTTCTGAGTCTAAATTCATAACTATCAGTTATATGAATAGGTGAGTAACAGCTGGAAGATGGATGGGGAATTTTCCCCTCATGTGCTCTCTTCACAAAGTGGAAGAGAAATACAGAGACCAGAAACTGTGACTCCATGTGGAAGATTCAGAGATCCCAGAAAATTACCTGGGCAGAAAGCAACTGATTCAAATTAGTACAGAAATCCCTAGGGCTTCCTGAAGGAAGTCTTCAAAAAGAGCATCAAAGGCATTCAACAGATAATTAGATTTAAAAATTAGAAGCTTTTATGGGTAAATTTAACAAGACATACAAGATCAGTACGTTATGGGATCATTTAGAAACAAGCGGGGCACAGAAACAAAAGCAGCACATGGTCTCATTCACATATGGAAAAATTTGGACCTCACACAAGTTCAGGATAGAATGGAGGTTACTAGAGCGTAGCTAGAGATGTAAGGGAGGTAAAGGCGAGGATGGGGGATGCTGATGGATGGGCCCTAAGTTATAGTTAGGAGCAAAGCATTTCTGGTGTGCTTTGCACAGCTGAAATTTTACTCATAACAATTTTGCACTGAAGATGTGAAAAAAAGCTGAAAGTAGGATTTGGGAGCTTTGTGGTAAAACTTGACAAAGGTTTGAGGAGATAAATATGTATAAACTGAAATTTGAGAATTACGTAGTGCACATATGTATCAAAACACTGCTGTGTACCCCATGAATATGTATAATTGTTACATTTGTACATATTAGTTACACTATAAATAATGTTTTAAAAAGATCAAAGAAGACATCTGTAACAATCATGTTGAAAAAGAGTAACATGTGATTGGAATCAACAAGTAAACTTACTGTTTTCAACCATCTATTCAAATTTTTTTCAGTAAGAGTGATCTGTCTCACATGGAAAGCTCTAGAAGCCTGAAACAGTTTTGCTTCCCTGAGTAAGACACTCTTATGTGTGGAAAGCTATGTAGTGGTTTTGTTGCTGAGGACTCAATTCAGGGCTTCACCCCTGCCAGTCATGATACACTCGACTACTGAGCTACACCTCGCACACCAAACTCCATCATTATGATTTATTAACTACAGGCCTGTTGTAATTGCTAAATTGTTTCCCTTAGTCCTCTGGGTTGTAGTTCAAGGTAAGAACCAGTGACAGGAGGGACAGTGAGGCCACTTCTTCACCCCCAGTTGTCTGTTGCTGCATGAACACCACCATATTCTAAGGAGGAGAGGTGGAGAGCAGAGGAGTCCTGCACAATACTGTGCTGATGTAAGCTAGCCTCTCACTCTGCACTAGGAGAAGGTTACAGTTGTTTTTCCCCTTGAGTCATTTCCAAGAGATCCATGTTGCCGGCGGTTACTCATTCCTGAGCTTCTTACAGTCCTGCTCCTTTCTACATCGGTCCGTGGCTTCACAGACAGCTCGGCTGGATGGGACTCAAAACCCTACATCAATTTGCTCCCTTCATTTTTCCATTTCACAAACATCTGGTCCATGGGAAACACCTCATGCCATCTTCTAGCGGAATTTCTAAATGCGTGAAAGACATACTCAAAGGTTGAGAGATTTCCTTTTTCCTTCTTTGAAAAAAGTGATTTTTCTCTGCTTGATTTACTGCTCCCATCTTACCACTGTAGTGTTTAGCAAGTGCAGGGACCAGAGGAAACACATAATAGATCTTATCCACTCAGAAAAATTGACTATCAGCTACTTTATCAATCTATAAATATCAAGTGTTGCATTTTTACAGAAAGACATGGCCATTGACTTAACATTAACATAATTTGTCTTCCAATAGTCAATTTGTATCTTAATTAACACTCGCCTCATTAGTTTAGTGGGTTGGCTATCTGTATCTGACATTAATTTGTGAGACAGTCCAGCAACACAGAGTATGAGGTGAACTCACAGGTCAAGGTGGAGATCATTTTATTCATTTGGAGATAAAAATCCATAAACTTTATTTAGCTTGAGCCAAACATTTCCATGAACTCATCAAAATAAATAAAGATTTATATATTCATTTATACATTTTTGTTCTCTAATTTTATCATAGTTAATTATCACTGACCTACAGCATAAAGGATTATAGAATATGCTCTTAAAAGTTACTTTAGAGACTATTTATGCAAAAAAAATTGGCTTGGTATATTGCATATTGTTGTCTTCAAATTAGTTCTGCAAATTACCAGATATAGGCATGCAAAATTGGTCAAAAAAATTTATGCTTAACTGTTTCTTTCCATAAACCATTAGACATCAGCAGTATAATTCTCCCAGCTGTCCTTCTATACACACGCATATAAAATTTTTTCCCCTCATTCTTACATCTGGTAATCTGAGCAACTTCGTTGAAGATAATAATCTGCAATATAACAATGGCTGTTAATTTCTATCATTTTGTTTTGAAACCCTGTATCATTTTTATTGTTTTTGCTTCGTTTTCTTTTTGTCTGTGTTGTTGTTATTTTGTTATTTTGTTATTTTCTTTAAAATAGAAAAGTAATGATGTACCATAAAAAAATTGATAATAGAAGTAGAAAAACTCAGCTAGTTCAAATTCAGTCCTATTTTCTTATCACATATTTACGGCTTAATATGTAAAATATATAATTGGGAAGTTGTTAGGAAGATAAAGTAGAATTTTGTGACATTAATCAGATGAGAACTATAAACCTTTAGCCAGTAATCAGAGATGCTCAGTCCTGAAAACCAAAGAGAAACAATTGCAAGGAAAAGTACACAAGGTGCTGAGGTAGGAGATGGGGGACATGGAACAAATACCTTGGCAGAATGTGTCATAGACCATAAACTCAGGACCGACAGGTTGAGTGAGACGTTTCCTGAAAAGGTGGGATGTGAGCAAAATACAAGACCCACGATTATGGCTCACAAAGCAGGATTTTCACCCTTCATTTGGAATCTTAAGTTGTTTTCAATGAAAACAGTTATTTTCAGTCCTCCATTTGCCTTGGAACATAGCCAATCCAAAGACCCTGTTCCTGTTCTCCAATCTACATCTGTCAGGAAGCCAAGCAATCTTTCCATGGGACAGTTTATGCAACATGACACAAGGTAAGTGAGTTTTTAGTAGGACAAATGCCTGGAAGCCTTATTTGCACGAGAGGGCAGCTGACCCCGGAAGTCTGGATACTAAAGACCCCTCACCCCTCATTCTCAGAGCCCCTGTAAGTCTTTTCACTAGCCTGCTCTCAGGAGTAGAGCTACCTGTTTGCGGACATCAACAAATGTGCACTTTCACTGCTTTTCACTTCAACTGGGTTTGTCTAATTCTTTATTCAGGACTGCAAGAATCTGGAAAGAAGCCCCACAGGACTCGTCATCCAGTAACAGTACGACCGGGAGCTGAAGAGAGATAGAAAATGACTATGGCTCATTAAACAGAAATTGCTTTAAATGAAACTAAATGGAAAAAGTCACAGAAGCTCGAAGGCTCTGGAAGCAAACTCCATCTCCAGAAATTTAAATAAATAAAGGACAGAAAATCTGAAAAAGAGAGATAAGAAAAAGCTAGACAGTTGTAACCTCACTTTATGTGTAACCAAACGTAGGTGAGTAACTAATATTAAAAGTTGAGTCTTTCTAAAGTTTTATAACTTTTTGCTTATATTATCATTTTAATGCTTCACGCTCTGAAAGCAAACAGAACACACTGAACTTATGTGCTGAGAAAACTGTGAGATTCATAACAGAGTCTCCTGTATCAAACCCAGACAAGAAGGAAACAGGGGAAGCTGTGGGGAGAGGGTTCTCGTGGTGTGCCTGATAACGGAAGCTATCCTTAGAACATTTTGCAGCAGGACACTTAACTGCTTAAATAAGAACCCACGCCTAACAGTCTTAAAGTCTTTGCCCAATAAAATATCCTCCTATGACATTCAGACTAATTTTACCGAACTGCAGCCGGTGACTAGCTAGAACTCTCCCACTCTTCCTTCACAGCAAAAGTGCCAGTGAACTTTGAAAACACCTCATACGGCTCTGCTCTCTTTCTGCAATAAAACCTGAACCTTTCCTTTTTCTCACTGAACATAGCGGAAGACAAGGTTGCGATCCTGTCCTCTGTTATTCCTCAAATGGAACCTTTCTCACGGAAACATGTGGATATTTTTGCAGGGCTTTGACAATGCACATTTTGATACCAGCAAAAATGTTTATCCTGGAATTTTACTCTGTAGTTAACATTGGCGAGAAAAAAAGTTTATAGATATTGACAGCTGGAAAGAGTGTAAGATGCAGGAGTGAACTGCAGAAAGCTATACCGGAAACCAAAAGACCTGTTCTCATCAGACCCTGCAAGATAGTCAGCTGTGAGATTCAGATGAATTACATGGTGTCTGTTTTTCAGTCTATTCACAAATAAGCAAGGGGATAGGCGTAGGTGAAGTGTAATTCTCATCGTCCTTTCAGTAAGCTTATTCATTGACACTTAGAGTAATATACACCATATTGATTGATGTTAACATTTATTTAACATTAACAAAATATCGTCAATAGTTTCCCATACAACAGTTTTAAGTGTGTGTGTGGGTCCACTTGACGGACACAGTTAACACTTTTCCCCAATATATTTCTTATACTTATAAAATTTCTCATGTTAATACTTCCATGTTAGAAACAGCTTCTCACGCTTTATGGTGTTTACGTTTGATAATCTCAGGGAAGCTACGTCTTTTTCTTATTTATCCCTTTTTGTTCTTATCTTTTTCTGCTTGTCCTCCACCGCCTTCACAGAGTCCTTCACAGAGTCTCATGAACATCGATACACTTTTTCCAAAATTGATTTAATATTTTTTAAACTCGTCCATTCTGCTCTACAGTTCTTTAAGTTTCTAGTTTAAAAAAATAGGTGAAAAAAAAAAACCTATGAAAGTCTCTAAGTATCAGAATTTCAGTGCCTGTTTCCCTGCCTGTTAAAATAGCAAGCAGATTGCATCTATTTCATTGAAGATTAAAAGTGTATACGTAGTAAGACTCTGCAAACATCAGCTTTTTTCATTCCCTAAAGAGAAAAACAGACTTCACTCCTAAAGTTTGCATTTATGCGGAAACTCAAGAAATTAGAGTTCCTCGTATCAGTGTTCTGAAAGACATGGCTTTTACGTCCATGTTCTGGTCTTTTCCATGACAAGCTTTCACTTGATTTTCCTCTGGCAGGTCTGGAAATACTGGAAGTAAAACGTCCTGCCTCTTTTAGTGGTAATTGCTAGAGATTTCTTCATTATGGTTTAGTCTTTAATAACAAAGAAAGACAAATCTTGAGTCAATTTGGCCGAGCTAATTATCGAGCATTTCTTCCTCTGTTCCTGCTCAGATGGCAATAATCAGCTCTCGCAGCATTAGCTTTTCCTTGCAGCCACTGCCAGCTCTGGTAGCTACTAATTGACAGGCCTGGGTCTGGTAGAGAAGAGATTTCAGCAGACTAGTTCAACTGAGAGCCTCAGGAGTTCTTAAAAGCAAGCTCCCACTGTGATTTTTTACACAAAGGTTAGGATGGAACCAGACTGCTAGAGACTGTCACTCACAGGCACTGTGAAAAGGTTTGAAAAACTAGGAATTTTCTGCTCCATTGCCGGTGCAAGTGACAGCATTCCTGGTTGCCACAGTTTACTAATGTTGATAATTAACATTTTAACTATGGTTAATTAAAAAAAAATTAACCAGAAAATGAAAAATTGATTAGCATGACCCAAGTATACCAGCTTGCTCATATAGAAAAACAACTGGTGGACTCTTTTAGATGGATTGATGAAAATACTCCCTACCTCCAAAATTAAACTAAAAACAACACATTCAAGTACAGGTATGAGTCCACAGTGATAATTGTCATTTTACAGTTTCACACAGATGACTGCAAGGCCTTTAGGAGCATAAATTAAATTTCACAGATCTCCTCCAGGGACAGATTTACTTTTATTTGTGGAAACAGAGTAGGAAATTGAGACATAAATCGGGAGTAAACCAAAAAATTAGTTAGACTGACAGGGAATATGAAAGACAGAACTGTTCCAAGTTCTAAGTACCAAAGTGGCATCAATATCTCATACGCTGGTAAAGATGAAAAAGAAAAAATATATTAAATTCATTTCTATGTTCTTTTCATAAGGTTCGATCCTACCTTTCAAACTTTGTCATGCTAAAGATTTATAATTCATAAAACAAGATCAAGCCAGCAAAAAGCATGTCTTGTAACAGTGCTGTAATCTTTTTTTGTGTTTATTCTGCGCTTTCGATTCAGCAAGGAGCAACTGAGCCGTCACCGTACAGAAGCACTGCACTGTAATAATACATGATATAAAAGAAAACACTACATACTTCACAAGACTTCATATCCATAGGCAGACCAAGCCCTGAAAATGGAAAGCTAAAAAGCATCTCTATCTAAGACTACAATTAACAGAGAAATGATTAGTATTATTGTTGGTGAGAAAATGAGGAAGAAATGTCTGGTACTGGTGGCCCTTAAAATAGAGTTTCTGATCAGAAGGGCGACTAAGTGGATTTAACCCCTGCAGAACACGTGAAAGAAAAAGGGGTAAAACACGAGGACAGAGGCCTCGTGAGGGAGTAAACCCTTGGGCCAGGAAGAAATGAAATATAAATGTGCCTAGGACAATAAGCCAAGGGGTTTATGAAATTGGCTGAGCTAGCTTGGAAGCTACAGTGCCAGGAATTTCCATTTTATACCATAAAGTTCATTTCTCCAATTACTTAAGGCCTAAAGAAATGCAAAGCAAACATTTTTTTAGTTAAATCCATCAAGGATGAAACTCATTCCCTGAATATTGTCTTATAAAACACAATATATCAAATCAATTGTTTTTAACACCTGCTTCTAGAGTTATGCAAGGAGGTGAGCTCCCTTCCTAACTCACATCATGCCTCATTCACAAAACGCAGGAAAACTCTTTAACCCTTGTTATCCTAAAACATTACATCTGCAGTTGTAGAAAAATTATCTGATGTGTATATTTTCCACAGATGTTAGACAAAACTACCCAGGAGTAACCTTTCAAAGTGGGTAAGCACTAGAATTCCAGTGAACCACATGAGGCATTGCCATACTGAGAATCTTAAATTGTATAATCCCAAGAAATCATTTGGCCTTTGTAAGCCATCATGTCATTATCTGGAAAATGGAGATAGGACTTTTCTTCACTCATAGTTTCTTTTTTTTTTTAACACAGAATTGTTGAGCACATACTCTGCTGAGGATTCTTCCGGCTGTTGAGAATATTATAATGGCCAAGTCAAATAAGCATGTTTGGGGGATTGAGAGAAACCAAGTTTATAATCCACATGGAAAAAATATGTAGAGAATCATGACTCATCCATAAATATAAGCAACTATAATTATTCTGAACAACGATGCACAGAACTTATGACTTCAAGTGCATTTCTTGAGCATGGTGAGATGCAAAGTTCTTATTTTTAAAATAAGAAAACTAGAACCCAGTTCCATAGATTACATATACATACAGGTATGTCTTCTACGAGCAGTATTCATAACAGCTAAGATAAGGAATTTGTTTAGATGCTTGTTGCGGAGGAAAGGATAAAGACAAACGCACTCTGTGTGCACAGAGGAGTACCAACTGGGCATCAAGAAGAATAGAGTCCCATCCTTGACAGCAAAATGGATGGAACTTGAAGAAATTATAAGTAAAATAAACCAGATTCAGAAAGACAAGGATCTCAAGGATTCACTCTCATATGTGGAAACTGAGGATGTCAACCTGACAGTAAGATAGTTTGCACTAGAGACTGGAAATAAAGGGAGATGGGATAAGGAAGGTTGGATTTGATCAGGTTGTGCTATATTCATGAATGAAACTACCAAACCAAACCCCATTCATGTGTACAATTGACATATTAGTAAAAATAATAAAAGACGAGATGCATAAACAAAGAAAAAGCAGAACTGAAAGGGATCCAAGAAGGAAGGAAAGAAAATTAGAATATAGGACATCTAAAAACTATGGGACTAACAAGCTATTTTAAATCTTCTGAGAGACATCAGGACTGAAAAAAGGAAAGGAAATAATCCCACAGATTCCAAGAAGCGCAGAAGTAGAAAGAAGGTGAAGCTACAGCTTTCTGTACTTCTTTCCCTCCATGTTAAAAAACAGGGCACAGTACCTTTAAATCAGAATATCTACAAAGTTCACACATAGTGTAAGCAATGTAATTGCAAGTTATAGGGTTTTATTATTCCATATGATTTATTTTAAGAATTGTGTAGACATAAAATAATTTCTTACAGGAATCTAGAGATATCCAGACTGTGAGTCATTCAGTCCAATTCCAAGTTTTAGAAATACCAGTCAGTTTATATCAAGTCAGCTTATAATACGGCAAACAAGACTACACGGATTACAACCGAGTTTGGTGGTTTTCTATGCAAACTGTTGTCAACTGAAGTTCCAATCAAACCCAGACGGTGCAGAATGTTTACTTCTACAGACAGAGGTTTAGCGAGACACTCAAAAATCTGTGTAAGCCGACAAGTTGATTTGCCACTTGATAAAAATTTGTTGTAAGTAATTCAGCACTGAGCTTTGACATGAACATCAATTTATTGCCTGAAAAATGAAGAAAGAAAAGAGTTTCACTCATGACTCACCTTGTTTTTAGAATTTGAAAAGTAATAATAAAAATAACAATGAGAGTAGAGAACCCTTTACATGTTCTGCAGGGGTTAAATCCACTCAATCACCCTTTCGGTCTTACTAAGACAACAAATTTATTTATATGATTTCATTTGATCCTCACAATAATCCAACAAGCTAAGTCTTATACTTTGTGCTTTTAAAAAATTTATTTCAGAGAGTCTCAGTAACTTTCTGAAGGTCACACAGCAAGCAAGCAGCCGACTGAGGATGAAAGCTGTCCCTTCCCTTTGTTAGCGATGGGTGCCAGGTGACCACGCTGGCAATCCTATAGGCATAAAAGCATTGCAAGAGAATGTAATGAGTCATCCCTGGACTTCTCAGCACAGAGACCTTCATTTGCTGCATTTACATTTCAAAAGGCTGTATGATAAAGAAATCATTTGCTATTGCTAGATAAGTGCTCCTTCAAGCAAGAAATTCGGAGCCTATTTAAAAAAAAAAAAAAAAAAACAGGAAAAAAAGAGAAAATGTACCAGCTCTGATTTCCTCTCCATATTAGACAGCCACAAAAGACACTTAACGTTCTGGCATTAAAAGCACGCTGCCCAGCATATCTGCAGTTTCCTGGCATTTGCATTTTAAATGAAATTGTTGCCTCTTTGACGTCGGGCAGCACAGTCCATAAATTATAAAAAGAGAAGGCTTTGTTTTACATGTGTCCATACCGCTAATAGTGCTCTGGTATAGCCTGAAATGCATATGCCTACTTTTGTCTCTTTCCCCAGTTAGAATTTACCTCTTGTGGGGGGCAGAGATTTTCATCACCTTTATTCAGAATCTTCAGAGAACCTGGTGTGGTATTCTCTACACATATGTGCCTTAATAAATGAATAAATTAACCAATACAGCTGAAAAAGGAGTGAAGAAAAATGATACGCAATTGCATTTTATTGTGTCTTAGAACTGTCACACTACTCAGAAGCCGAGTTGATCTGAATCAGTCATCAACCTACAGATCTATAAGAGTTGTATTTTGAAACCTTCCAGGACAAAACTTCTAATTATTTCTGTATCAAATCAGACACACTGGTAGTTTGATGGCATTATTAATACTTAGACTAAATCTAGGCAAAAACTTCATGCACAGTGTTTTTTTCACTGGAAAGCCTTCCTTGTATCGATTTGTATAAAATGTACACCTGCTCCACCTGCTTTTGCAGACAAATGTTAACAACCTAGCACCCAAATAGCTTAATCAATCCCTGAAAAGATTTCTCATTTTCCAACTTATCCTATTGCTTTATCCTAAAAAGCTGTCAAGATGGTCTTAGAGCCGCTAGAGTTCTCTTAAGCTACTCGCTAAAGCTCACTACCAGTGGTGTTTATGTGTCCTTGTTGTCTGTTTCCTGAGGGGTTGGGCTTCAGCTGCCAAAGTAACTTAGTCACTTTTGCTCTTGGGTACTTATTCTAGGAGGAGCTATTTGTTTTTCCTTCCTAACTTCTGTTTTATTCTATTTAATAAGGTTCAGCCTATTAGTACAATCAGAGAGAGATGCTTAGCTCTTTTTCTAGCCTCTTCTCTTCCTCTTACCCCCAAACCAGTAGTAATCATGAAAGTTAAGGTAATTCTAACTGCCTGTCTTAGTTACTTTTCTCTCATTGTGGTGACAAAATACCTGACACCTGAAGTTCAAGGAGGAAATGCTCTGTCCGCTCACAGTTTGTAAAGGCTGCAGTCCGTAATCAGCTGACTCTAAAGCAGGGTGGCCTGGCAGAGGGGCAACGGTTCATGGTGGTGGAAGACAGCGAAAGCAGTAAGAGCTGAAGGTGGGGAACAAGCCTCTTTTCCCCTCTTACGTTGTGCACAGGCCGTCTGCCTTTGGGTGAGTATAACACTCACACCATCTCTGTGGCAGCCCCTGGCACAGCCTCAGGATATTTACTAAGTGCGGACTCTGGCACCCTGCCAGGTCACTGAGTTCAAGTTCTGAACTTCTCAAATTGACACAATGAACAACATCCTGGAGCAGTAAGAGTATGTCCTCTACACCCTAGGATGCTCAGTTACTTAGCTAAACCTCTAAGCTTCTCAAGTTGACACAATGTATCCATCATTATACTGCCATTCTAACAACCGTCACATGTTAGTGACTCAGCACAACTGAAATTTTTCTGTCACTCACACAGCAGCCCAAGGAAAGAAACAAAGCTTTAGTTATAACATGGTTCAGAACCGGCCTACATCTTCTTGAGTAATATTCTGTTAATGAATAAATAGTTATTGGCCACACTTACAGGCAAAGGATGAGCTGGAACGTGCAGCCTTTGGCTGAGAGCTGCCTTCCAGGAAAGCACCACAATAAGGATTTGGGACTTTTTTATGGTGGCTGGAAAACTCTGGCCCTTTTTCATGTTATGAGGGTTACATAGCTGTGTGTCTATGGCTTGTCCAGCTCCCTGTCAGTGTTTGGCTGTTTGGACTCTCAGTGTCCAAACAGAGTTGTCCTCTTTTTCATGATAAGCCCTCTAGGGAACGCTGTTCCTGTAGAGCAGGTCTGCAGTTCTCCAATTGCCCCACAGGTTACTGGGTGAATATACTCAGTTCACACGGACAGTGCAGCGAGAACCCATTGGGTACCTCACACACAAGTTTATTTTGCCGTCAAGATTTACCAGTAACCCCGAGGTTTCTCTAAATTTCTATTTGACAGATAATGATAGAGTCATGAATTGTAAACTGGCTCAAAATTAGCAGATGGGGACAATATCTATAGAGAGACCCACAATTATGCTGAGCAGCACCCAGATTGATCTTAAAATAACGTCTCTTGTTTCATCTGACTTAAATGGCTGAAGAAATTAACAACGTAAGTATACAAAATGAAACATTAAACTTTTAAACTTCCAAATAATCCTAATTTTAATATTTAAGTAGATTTCCCAATGTAATTCTAAGGCCGAAGTAGAAAATGAATGTTTAATGAGAAAATATTTTTAGTGTTTTGAACTTGGCACCAGCCATTTCTCAGTCTCCTTAGGGGGTTCCCTGACACTGTTCATCTTTGCTCTGCAAACTGCAAAACACCAACTATTCAAGTGTAGAAGCCCCTCACTATGCACGGATCAGGCGTTCAGGGTCTTTTGCTGTCATGCTTCAATATCAGTCAGCACTAGGTGGTCTTTGAAGTGTCCTCAGTGGTATTTCAAGGGAAGAAGAGAAAGCTCCCCAAGGAATCCCCTGGGTGGCCTGGCATCTAAAACACAGACAAACTACAGAGAAAATCAAGGAGCCAATATTTCCTGGTGATCCACTTGAACACAGCCACAGCTTCAGTACAATAAGCCTCAGCCACAGAAGCTCAGGGTCTGGCTCAGTGTCTGGTGGGCTGGCATACAAGCTGCTTTGAACGGGCTGAGAAGAGCTGGGATCCTCACAACCCAAATATGACTGAAATATTATGTGTGAGTTAGAAAGAAACATTTTAAGGCCTGTGTGGTCTCCTTCTTCTTCCTGACTCTTATAAAGCCAGTGTTTCAATCATGAACATGTAATCATAAATAAAATCTTGTTGGTTTTTAACTTCTCTCTCAATATGTAGTCACTTTTTAAAGATTAAAACACTAACAAAAAAAAATGAGGACAAAATCAACACAACACAAAAACAACAAACACGATACATGATCTCAGAAAATGACAGGAATTAACAATGTTGCTACATTCCATACTGTTGTCTTCAACGAAGCTGCACCGTACACCAGATGTAAGACTGATCAAACAATCAAAGACAGTAACAAGTGATTAAAAAAATGTAGTCACTGTTGACATGATTATACAGCAGTTATATTCTCCAGTTTTATTCTCTAATGTTAAAGGTTTGAAATATTTAATGTGATTTGAATGTAATCTCTACTAATTTTCTGGCAGAAGAATCTTCAAAAATAATATAAAAGTAGTATTCATACATAAAGGGTGAATAGAATATAAGCAATAACACCAAATTATGAGTTTATCAAGACAATAAATTGATAACATGTAGTTATTTCAACAGTAGGACCCTAGGTGAAGAAAAATAAAAAGGAGGGATATGTGGCATTATGTCCATTCACAAATGCTCCTGCTCATGAACAATTTGGTTTGTGAACAGAAGCATTCGACAAAATCTTGCTTCTGTTCTCAAAAATGCATCTGGGGATGAACCCATCCACAGCCATCATCCCACGCATCCCAGAATTAATTAAATTTGTTTATATCCCACTTTAATTTCATTTCATTATAATTTGTAAATTTTAAGTGAATAGACTGCACAATTAGCTAACTAATTGATTTCCATCGAGTTTCATAGCTGACCTATTTAGTAGATCAGATTAGTCCATTAAATTAGTATGTTATGAAATCCAGAAACTTTCTACATGTTTAAATTGTGATGGAAATTTTCATGGTCTTTCTAGTTGAGTTGTTTTAAGGTTGCAAATACCTGTGTAATAGAAACATATGACAGACTAAGAAGAGTTTTCTTCTTTTTCTGGACTTGACTAGTATAGTCTATTGCCGAGAAAAATAAATGTACTTCAGATCTCATAGCTAAGTTTGAACATCCTTATTCTATTTTGGTCCCTTGTATGGCCAGAGCTTACCAAAAGGATCACAAAATTGCAATGACCACATTTGTTCCTCCGACACGTTGGAGAGCAAAAGCATATGAAATTTTGAGGAGTAGTAACACCTCCCCACCATCCCCAGTGGCTGAAATGCGATAGAAGGAATGCCTTCACCTCTGGTTCCTGTACTGCATTCTGCAAATTGCAAACTAGACTATCTCTCTTCCCCCAAGCTCTGAAAATATTTTTCTTCTGTATCCACCTTGTTGCCCAACAGAGTTCCTGAAATCGCTGTTTTGGGGCCAGGAGCAAGAAAGGGATGCTAGGCTACGAGGGGAGGAGGTTAGAAGCTGGGAAAGGACTTGAGCCTGCATCTCTAACATACCATTTAGTAAGAATGACTGAGTTTCATGTAAATCAAGTGATATGACGTTGAATTTAGAACTCCCTACCAGTACCTAACCCTAGATGAATGATCACAGAATGAGAATATCGCGCCAGCAAGAGGCCGGCACAGTAAAGAGTCAATGAATGGAGAGGAAAAACAATGGAAAAGTTGGGATCCAGACTCTGTTCTTGTATCTTAGGTGACCTCTGAGGAGAGGCCTTGGGGCAGAGATTGGAAGAACCTACAGTGTCACCCAGTGAAAGCTGGAGTCTAAGTGTCAGTCACTGTGACGTGAAAATCCGTAAAGGCAGAGTGGTGTAGGGTGGCCATCTTCGCCAGAGAAGACACAAAAAGCAGCTTCTATTTTCTTCTCCGTGCTTCCCACACTGACTCCAGAGGAGAATGTGAAGAAGATAATGGTGTAAGCAAGCAAATAGACCCACAACTGGAGCCAACAGGACCTGCCCCAAGAGTGGCCGAGGAGCTAGAGCATCGCCATTGGAATATGAGGTGAAAATGTTAAAGGGGCTAGTACTAATGTCATCAAAAATCCTAATTTCTCTAATACAGTCTATAAAATGTTCTTTAAAAACAGGGAAAAAGATGAGATATGAAAAAATATTTTAAACATATGAAAATATTCACAAACTGTAATAAAACTTGATTTTTCACCCATTAGATTTACAAAAATGTAAAATCTAGGCAACAGACTAGTTTGCAAGGCTACAGAGAAAGAAGCTCTCTCACACATTGTTGACAAGAGGCCAGAAGGGAGTCCCTTTGTTTAGAAGAAAATTCAGCAATCTATGATTTAATAGAAAAGTCAGCAATCCCATAATGTCTACCTGTGCATTTACTCCTGGACTCAGTTCACTTTAGGCTATGAAACTACCACAAGGAAACAGTTTCACAAATACTAAACACGGCTACTAATAAACTGTGGTGTTACTTGTAGTAGCAAAGTCTTAGAAATGAACCAAAGGCCCAGTCATAGAAATCTGGTTAAAAAAAACTATAACTGATGTGCACACTGAAATATCCATCAGCCACACAAAGAAATGAGGAAATAGAGATGGGAAAAAGCGAAGGAGGATGGACTGGGTTTATTCACACATGCAGAGAATCCACAAAGCAATGTCAGGGCTCCAAGCTGTCCTTTACCACAGTCAGCCTTGGTCACCAGTTCATATTTTTACTATACTATAATTTTTATTGCTATTTCAATGCATACTTCTACATATAAAAAAAATTCACTATAAAAAAGCCTCAGGTATATCCTTTAAAAGGGATTCTAAAAGCCCTGTTATGAAAATGACAGCTCTGTGTATGTTATTGTCCCAAAGACCTTCTGAGGAGACAAGTTGTGAAAGTGGAAGAAATGGAATTAATGACCCTGGTGCTATGTAAGCCTCAACATGTCCAAGACAGAGTGTAGGGGAAGAGTGAATAAATTAACTATCACTTGGAATGTAACTGCTCAACAATGGAAACTTAATGAAGAATTTTAGAATCCAGAAAATGTAAAGAATGGAACCAGATAACTAAGGGAGAAAGAAGATTCCACTTGCAGTGGCTAACAACAATTACTAGGAAAAAAATCAAATTAAGAGAAGTGGGGCTGCTCATGAAATTCATTATAGATGGATCGCCAACTTTTTAAGGGTATAGAAATAAGTGTAGAAAACAATCAAACATTTCCTATGTTCCAGGGATCACACTCATCTCTGGAACCTCAAAGATTCTTTAAAAAAGGAACGTATTGTTCAAATTTCATTGGCCAGTTCTAACATCTTGTCAGCAGAGGAAAAAACAGTGCAATGTCATTAAACAACCTAATATTGTCGTAATAGCTCATGTTCTTCTGACAGCCACCTAATGAGAATGGATTGCCAAGAAGAATGAAAACAGCAAAAACAGAAGGCAAATGTGCCGGGTTTTGTTTGTGCTCAGACCACTTTTTTACTTATCCATCTTTGTGCTATAACAAGGTGGGGGTGGGGATGCGACTAAACCCTTTCTTGGGTTCCTATGACAGCTGGTTTGGAGTAAAATACTTGGAGAGAAAGTGGAAGGCAGAGCACAGAGGGAAAACAGACGTCTCTTTCCCAGTTTTGCTGGTTCTTGAGCTCTACTAGCAGATCATTTTGTCACCCCGGCCTGGGGATGCTGGTACTTCCACTGCTTTCATCTCTAGGGCCTCCTCTCCACCTTCTACTGGCACTTGAACGCTGTCATTTCCTGTTCGGTCCCTATAGAAGTCTCTCATGTTTTGACAACGCAGAACTATATTTTGCTAGCTGACACCTGGTTGACACAGGACATGGGCAAGAAATATGACATAAAATGAGAATGAATTTCAGCACGGTCATATGAGGACACAGAAGACAGAATGACAAGCAATCCCATGGAATATGAGCCAGTGTGTCACATTCTCTTCCACAACATTTTAACTATTATTTTCCATTTTGCTGCAAGTCTAGAATCAATAACAATATAGCATAATGGTTAAGTACATAACTCTGGCCAGGTATGGTGGAGCACTTAGGAGGCTGAGGCAGGAGGATTGTTGTGAGTTTGAAGTCAGCTTGGGCTACAAAGTGAGTACAAGGCCATCTGGAACTACATAGTGAGACCCTGTCTGAAAAAGATGAAAAAAATAACCTAAACTCTGGAGTTTAAAATTTGGCCAAAGCCAATGTTTTGCCTTGTAATCAAAAATAAAATACTAGGGATCTCTCTGCCTCAGCTTTCTTATTTGCAAAATTGGGGAACTAATAGTACACATATCATATATGGAGTCAAGCCATGTATGAAGTAAGTGCTCAATAAATGTTGTTTAATTCATTTTCATTTATGTGCTTATTTTTATATAGCAAATACGTTAACTGATTGCTATCTGCCCTCCTGCCTTCCCCATACAGTTATTTTTGCCAGATCACAGCATTCAAAGTACTTTTATACACATGGTTTCTTTCCATCCATCCATGTAAGTAAGGTAGGAGGAATAGGTTTTATGACCCCAACTTTACAAATGATAAAACCAAGTTCAAGAAACATCAATAGCAAAGGAGATACAAGCAAGATTAAGAGTTAAGCTTTCCAGTTCCTAGTTCTGAACATGTCAGTGATGGGAATGAACTGTTCTTGGGATTACCTTGTTATGTTAAATGTGTTCTCCAATTTTGTATGGACAAAATAACTTGTAGACCTCATTAAAATATTCCTATAGATGATCTTATTGGAAAAACATTTTTATTTTATTATTTTATTCAAGAAAAAGTACATATGTATACAAAATATGAAGAAAATATTAACAAATTGGAGGGAGCAACCCATGATAATATCAAGGTCAATAATAAGGAATTAGGAGATGGCAAATATACAGTTTTAAAGCAGGTCATTAACCCTGAATTATAAGCACTTATAGGGAAGATTGGCAACTCAGGAGACAGCATACTGAAAGACTAGAAGACCATAGAGAAATATAGGTAGAGTATAAGTCATTAGCTCTATTACCACAGGGTAATATAGTATAATGAGTTATTTTAAGCATTCTTATTCTCAAAGAAACTTAAGGTTAACTTATCCTATACTTTAATATCTTGCAGTGACATACATTATTTTGTACATGAATGAACACAATGACTATTTCACAGTACATTGATGTGCTTAATTCTCATGCAGTATGCACATTGATAGCAATTAAATTGTGCATTTAACTAGAATAATTATATTATATACTGAGTCTTTTCTCATTACATTAAGTGATCTAAGACTTTAACACAGACCACCCTAGGCACGTTCTTCAATCAGGCACATCGGTTACAATTTTTTAAAAACAAATTAACATAGAATGTCAGTAATACTAAAATAAAAGAAGTATATTTTAGATCATGAGTTATCAGTTCACGCTTGTTCTATATTTTTCTTTTATAACTCCTATTTTAAAGCATAAATATACGTATATGTAATATATGAGGTAAAGTTTGAAGGTTGGATCATGTATGAGCACAACACTATTTCTTCTTTGTATTTGTATCATAATGTAACCAAATCTTTAAGAAAAAAGGTTTCTAAACATTTAAGATGAAGAATACTTGCCACATTGTGAAAGCTGACCTTTATGATGTGCAATATTTCATTCAGATATTTAAAGGCATTTAATTACTTTAGACAACTAAATACATAGGAAAGTATAGGGTCTAGAAAGGATTATTGCATACCTCGCAACTGATTGTCATTGCAATGGTTGATACTTTGTGTCAACTTGAGAAGTGGAGAAGTTTAACTAAGCCACTCAGCAGCTAGCCAGCACCCTCCCTTTGTAAATATCCTCATTCTGTGCAAAAGGAGGGCACGAGATGGTGTGAGTGCTACACCTACCACACGAGGTGGTAGCCTGCTCACAATACATGTGAGGAAAAGAAGCTTGCTTTCCCTCCCCACTTTTGCTCTCGTTGCTTTGCTTTTGCTGACTTGAGCCATCACCCCTGTGCCACGCCACCCTGCCTTGAAGCCAGCAATTATTCACTGAAACCTCCACAAACTGTGAGCTAAATAAACCTTTCCTTCCTTAATTTTGGGCATTGAATATCTCAACTCAGGAATAAGAAAAAAGTAACTGAGATAATCAGGATGTGGAAAAAAGATATCACGCTCACATTTGATAATGAAGTCATACACAATGCTCGGTGAAACTTAAAGGCACACCACAACGATGGCATAGAAAAGGAAAATTATTGGATAAATACAAAATTGCATGACTCCACAAAGAAAAACAACGTCTTTCTCAAGATTTTAAGTAACCGCTGGAAGACTTTTAGGATGCTTTTTTTTTTTGGATCCTTCAAAATTGAGGACAGAATTTATAAACTGCACCCTGTCAGCATGCATAGATACATTCTGGATATTTACCTCAATTATTAATAAGGATCGCAATGCACTGACTTAACAATTCTAGTGTACCTTGATATAAGATGAGACTCTCGAATCATAGCCATACAAAACAGATCAGTGGTAAGTGAATTATTCAATAAGCTAAAAGTGTATGAATTTTTTTCATTAAGATTTCATGTCTATAAGGTTCACTTGACTATAATCAAATTTTTGGTTTTTTGTTTTGTTTTGTTTTGTTTTTTGCAGTACTGGGGATTGAACTCAGGACCCTGCGCTTGCTAGGCAAGCGTTTATTCCACTGAGTTATATCCCCAGCCCCTTCACTTGACTATAGTGTTTGATAGTTTTTCATTCCCATTTTAGTGGCTCGATCATATATGTTTGTGTTTTAAGAATTTTCTATATGATCAGCACCTATGTTTTTATCTCATTCATGATTTTCAACTATTTTATGCTAACATCAGGCCTATATTTTATTGCTCTTTACAGTGTCTCTCAAAGATCAGCAGCTCTTAACTTTGATGAAGCTGTATTTGTCATGTTCTTGTTTGAACTATAATTTTAGTACAATATCTAAGAGCTCATTGCCTCTAATACAGGGTCACAGGGCTCAGGGATGTAGGCCAGTGGCACAAGTGCCTGGCTGGCAAGCACAAGGTCCTGAGTTTGATTCCTGGTACACCTCCCCCAAATATAGAGTCACAAGCATTTCATCTTATGAATAAAATTCTCAAACTCACCATCTATGAATTTTCACAGTTCCTTACAGGTGGTATTTGGAAATATTTCCAGAGGCCTGATTTTGTTGATATCTACACGTCTTTGTCTACATCTATTTCTAGCTAGTTAGTTGTTTTTTGTTCACAATATTTTAAAATATCCTCAACAAAATCTTAGTAATTGAATCTAATGATATCCAACAAATAATTGATTTAGTGTAGAAGTACAGTAAGACAGTACAAGTATCAGTGGCAAGGTAAACACATAAGTCAACAGAGAAGCAAAAGTACATACTGTATGATTCTACTTATAAAAATTATATAAAATGCAAACACATCTATGGTTTGCCTGGCGATAGGACAAAAGAGGCAAAGGTTGGGAGCAAGAGATTACAAACAGGATGGCAAACTTTAGAGGATTATGCACCTGTAGGTAAATGTTTGGATCCTTTAAAATTGAGGATCTTTTCATCCTCTTGATTGTAGGTAAATTTATATATATTTATATATATTTAAATTTATATATATTAAATTTATTTAAATTTATATATATGTGTGTGTGTGTGTGTGTACACACACACACACACACACACACACACACACAGAGACTTTTATCATGGTGTACTTTTGAATGTCCATAATATATCAGTTATACCTCACTTAACAATATTTATTTACTTAGAAAAATCCATTGATTTTAAAAACAGACCCAAGTAGATGGTTGTACTCTTTGGAGATAAAATCTAGTGGATGCTTAAGGGGCAGAGATCGTGACATTTCCATAAAATACCTTCCTGTCATGAGGAAGTCCATTGCAAGACTGTCACTTTAGAAGTTGAACTACAGCAAAGAAAAAGAAATCAGAAATGTATGAGAAATAATCAACCACAGAATAAAACTGAAAAAATAAATGCTGGAAGGCTTTCAAAAATATATTTTGGCACATTTGCTCCTAACGGTCTTCTACATGTCTATTAAAAATAAGATTAAATTACATGTACAATTGCTTATTTCTGTTTTCACTTATGATTATGTGATAAAATGTTCCCCTGGAATTAAATATGTTCCAATAGAACTATTTTTAAAAATCACATCTTATTTAATCAATTCCCTATCATTGCACTTATTGGCTACTTAAAACTTACCATCCATTATAAATTGAATATTTTATTGAATATTGAATATTTTATTACTTAAGTCATAGGGAGAATGTTTTATTTATTTTTAGGGTAGATTCACAAAGGAGAAACTATTGTGTTAAAGAAAATATAGCTACAAATATTTATTTTGTTTCTGAAAGACATAACATCTCTCTATATTGATGAAATACGATGTGTTCTGAGTTGTGTACACATTCAGTCGTGACCATCTCCGAGTATTCCATGCACCCATCACCTGAACTATGTATCATTTCATTTTTGTTGTTGTTTGCTGGTAAGAGCCTTTGCATGGAGTTAGTTATATCTGCAGCATTTTAATTATTTTTTTCTTTTTTGAGACAAGTTCCCACTAAGACAAGTTCCCATTAAGTTGCCTGGACTCAGACTTGCATTGCTGCATATTATATCTTCCTGTTTCTCTGCACTGTTCTGTTGCCAATTGGAACAGGTTTCTTTTGCTTTGATGCCAATGAAAATCTTGAGTCAGCAAAATGGAGCACTGCTAGCAGTGCTGATGTCACCAGGTGACATCAGGTGATGTTAGGGGACAATGGTTGACACAGCCAGTTGATATGGGCACAGCTGTTCATGGCCATCACCTAATGACTACTCACTAGTGCTGGACACCGTAGGTCAGCTCTACTGGGTACTGGTCTCTGCCACTGGGTCTTCGCTGGCTACTTGCCTCTGGGTTTATGGTGTTCCTAACTCTGAGGGTTTATTACTCTTCCTTTTGAAAAGACAGCTTTGTCCACACTACTCAGGATAAAAATACCAAGTAGATTCATGGGACTTCGGAAGCCAATACCACCTGGGAAATATACTATGAGTAAGCTTACAAGAAAAGAATGTGAATTGTTAATTTAACAGGACTCATAGGGGGTCAGTACAAAGGAGGAGCCCACCTGAGAGGGCTGGGGAGCACTAGGTAGCAGCTGCAGGCGTTTCCATAAGGAGCAGGACTGAAAGGTTGCTGTACATATTGAGTCTGCAAATAAAGGGCTCAGATTTTCTCCTGCCCTGAGCTTAGCCACTCTTGGGTGCCCTCTTCCCTTCTTCAAAAAATCCACAGTAAGTATCCTTTGACAGGGTGGGAGTGGGAAAGGGGCACCATGCCACCTGTCTGGCTGCAATCATGTTGAACGGAGATTGATGGTTTCACTGGAAACAAGGACACTCCTAGACAGCCAAGGAGAACATTGAAGTAAAATGTGTCTGGCTATTGGAGCTTAGTGAGGAGCAAAGGGAAGTGAGGGCAAGGGATGGACAGCTGTTGGCCAAGCCACATCATCCCACTCCAACCAGGAGGGGAAAAGTGAGTCAAGCACTCTTGTCTTGTCTTGTCTCATAACCTGGCTCCAAATTGAGCACATGATCCAAAGTTTGTATTATGGCACAGTAGACACCTCAGCAGTTAACCCTTATGTACTTCACCTACCTGGTTTCACGTCGAACACAATGAACCACTTGTCAACCTCCAAGTATACCAAATAGGACTTTAAGAATGGGGCTTTCAACTATTAGAAATATCTTTCCTCTTTCAAAACACTTTCCTTGTGTTTTAGTAGTGAACTTAAGCACTGTGACTTGTATAATACTCCAAGTGTCTGTTTCTCCTTAGGCCTGTGAATCTTTCTGAAATAGCACTCTACTGCATCATAATCATGACTCACCACTCCGTTCTACTATAATCCCAAATCTCTAGTAAATATTATTACAATAGCATCCTTAGCTCCAGGGTTAGGCACAGTGCTATGCATATTGGAACCTGCAATACATTATCGAACTGTTTATGAATCCAGGAGTTGGAAACAACATATATAAATAGTTAATTGATGACAATAAATTTAAATAACATTTCATCTTTAAAAAGAATCAACTGGTAACTTATGTAATACATACATAGCAAAACTGTAGTACAACATTTTACCATGTTAAGAGAAAATGAGAAGTTATAGAATGTTGTGTATAGTGACATTCAATTTTTATAATATTTAGGCAAAAAAATACATAACAAAATATATACTTCCTGAATCATAGAAATATTGTGGAAAACTAGGTCCAATAAACTGTTAACCCCTAGAAGGTAAATTTATGTGAATCACACACAGTATGTATGTACACAACTCTATGCTAATTTTCATCATGAAAAAGTCATTAGCTTTAGCATGGGGAAAATAGCAATAACCATAAACACATACAAAATCATAAGTTTTACCAAAATATTTAAAACAGTAATGTTAGACTTCAACTCAAAATTCTCAAGTTAGGCAGTCCTAGAGGCTTCAGGTCCATTTAGTACAGGGTTCTTATAGATGAGAGAAGAGAAATGAGTGAGAAATGACTGGGAGAAGCCCATGGGCATCCCCAGAAGGATGCTGAAAGTGTGTTGTGCATTTTAGACTGAGAAAGAGAGGACTTAGGTGGGAAACAGAAAGTGCCTTCAACTTCTTGAACAGCTATTTTATGAAAAAGGTGTTAACCATGTCCTGCTTTGCCCTTGGGATTTGAGAAAGGTCAATAAGTAAAATTTATGGAAAGAAGGATTTAGAGTTGATATAGAAGGAAGATTTTTCCTTGGGATAATACTTTAGAGATGGAAAGGATGGGTCCCGTGGTTCTCTCACTTTCACAATCCCTGAAGTTATCCAAACACAATCTGGAAAAACACATGCCAGAGAAATTATGCAGAAACTTACAGTCTGGCTGCATGAGATGATTAAATAGCCTCTAGGCTCCCTTCCAACCCTGAGGTTATGATATTGTGAACCTTCTGTGAGATCAGAAGGTTCCAAAAGAGCTTTAAAATTATTAGGACATGGAAAGCATTTCTATAAAAAGTGATTCTTTTATTAAATTTGGTTTATATTACACAGCAAAAAGCAAAATGGAAGGGAAGTCTGGAGTCACAGTTCTGTTCCAAACTTTCTAATAAATTCACTCATTCATAAACTCAGAATTTATTGAGTGTCTGCTATGTGTCAGGAATTTATACAAGAAAAAAGTAGCGAAACAAAGGCAGAAACTATGTAGCTTGTAGCCTAAAAGAGGAAGTATAAATTCTAAGCAAACTAGTTTAATGCAACATGTAAACCCACAGAGGCAACATGCAGCAAAGAACAGACCTTGGAGTACCAAGAAATGTCTAAACAGGGGTAAACAGAAGCATGAAACTGTGAAAAATGACTACTTAAGAATCTGTGCAGAGCTTAATATCACTAGAGTCACAAGAAGCAGAAGATTAGACTAAAAATTCAAAATTGGATGAAAGATGACCTTGCGTACCATTGTAAGAAAGCTGGGCTTTTCTTTGAAGGCAGTGAAAAGTTTAATTCCAATCAGTGCTGTAATACAGGTAGCACTCCGTATCTGCAGGTTCCACATTAGTGAACTCCAGCAACCATGAGTCAAAAGCATATGGGAAAAATTGTGTCTGTTGTGACCATGGATTGTGTTATTATAAGCAACAGAAGGATGATTAAAATATAAAACAAGTTATGCACAGGATACATGAAAATATCATACTGTTCTATGAAAGAGCCAGCATATCCTCATAACATGGCATTCTAAGGGTCCAGGAATCAATCCTCTGTGGACATTGTGAGATGACCTCCACAGATTTTTCCTTTAAAAATAATCACCTACGGGAGTCATTTTACAAAAAGATAAGTGGAAATTTAGATTTTAAACGCAAATGGACAGTGAAAATAATGTAAGTGGCTGTTCGAGAAATGGCCAAGGGAATCGTGAGTGGAGGGCAGGTGGGGAAAGAAGGCAGGTGTTGGAGGTACCAAAATAACAAAAGTATGCTGTGCGCATGTACAGAAATGCCATCACAAAACTCATTGTCTTGGATAAGTGACATACACTGAACAAAATAAATCATCTGAAAATAACATTTAAGAAAAAAATATAGAATCACCAGGATTTCATGTGTGAAGTGATACTATTAAACAGGACTACAGTGAGTCTGATTTTTTGATACCAACGGGATTATCCAAGATAAATAAGACAGAAATAACAGCTGTTTTGGGAGAAAAACATTAACAATAAATACAAAACAGAAAGACACCAACATCAATACCCAAACGTCCCATGTTCAAAATTGTCCAGAGAACTAAATAAATGGGCAGGATTGGACAGATGGCTTCGGAGTTCAGTTGAAAGGTCTGAACTGGAGACACAGATTTATCATTTTAGAATGTAGATGTTTGAATAATCTATGGATATTCAAGGAAGGTATAAAAGGACTTTAAACATACTGGCATCCATAGACCTTACCTCTTTAATAGAAAGTAGATTATCGGCTGAATGCCAAAACTTACTCTCCCACTGAGAACAAACTCTACTGCTAGATAAGTTACTTTTTAAACTGTTTTAAGAACCTCAGTAGGGCAGAAAAGAATTGAAGAATTTATCAGTGAAATTTAAGAGAAAGTGGGATTCTAAATTCTGACTAGGAGACTAAGGCTATTTTCACTCCAAGGGCATTTGCCTACTCCGGGTAAAGCTGTAGTTGGTTTTCATATCTTCTGAAGGTAAAGGAGCAAAAAGACAGTATCCCGAACCACCCCAATTGAGGAGGTCTGGTAGTGTATCCATAGACAGTTGAGTTCACCAAAGCATTAACATCATGGACGGGGCAGAAAAAATAATTTATTTCCTCTCAAAAAAGGCAGACACAAGGGCAATTTTTCTATCCCAAATTTGAGCCTATATAAAAAGAGAGAAAAGAATCTCCTTTAAGTCTTTGTATGTGCAGTTTAGACCTTACTCATAATACCTAGGTGTTCCAGCAAATCTCAGACTGAGAACTGAGTTTTAAATAATCCTCAGAGCCAGAGGAAAGAAAAAGAGCGTAAAAACTTCTCTGGTGGAATCCACTCACCAACGCCTTTAAGAAATCCTAGTGATAAATGTCAATTTACCAACAAATTTACCAACAAATCTCATGAAATCTATGAGGTTTTTGTAGGTAAATGATCACAACTAGAGACCATGCTCATAAGTGAAATATATCAGACCTGCATGTGTAAGCAATGTATTGTCTCACTAGTGCAGGAATCTGAAAGAGTGAGTAAAAATTAGGAGGTATGACAAATATTGTGAAACAAAAGGAAACTGCTCAAAAGTAAAGAGCAACTGGGATGAGGGAAAAGAGAAAAGAAAGAAGAGGAAATTATGTAGAACTGTATATACAGGTTAGCTAACAGAACTGTACTACTGACATCTATCACTGTATTGAAAGAAACTTGATGATTAATTATTTGATCAATCTTGCATGACTGTATTTGTTTTCCTGAGCAAAGAATTTGAAGATATCAATATGTAATACACAACCACTGCTAATTTCCTGTCATCTTGTCTGTTATTCAAGTATTGCTTGTATTTTTCTTGTGCTATTTTGTAAATGGATGTCTCTTTGTTAATATGTTTTTGTTCTTTCATTTTTAAAATAAAAAAAGAATACATATACATACATGAGAACCAGGAGAAGCAACAAACAGCACAGTCAAATTTACCATACTTCCTATATTGGAATTATAATAAAATGGTTAAAATAATTGGGTTAAATATTATGCAAGATATATATGCACTGCACATTGCATACTAACATGTGAATATGCATATATTTTATGTTTTTATGTACCCGTTAAAACTTTTTGTTAAATTCACACATAAAAAAGAAAAAAATTCTTAAACAAATATGATTGGTAGTCTGAAATATAACAGAAAAATTACAAATTTCTAGGTGTTTAAAAAGAAATTAAATTAGGCATTCTAAAAGGTAAAAATATAATAATTAGAGTTAAAAGAAATTCACTAGAAAACTTCAAGTAGTTTTGGTAGATTGAATCAGAACACCTAATCGCCTTTCAGAAACTCTGTAACAAGACCAATCACCTGTAATGACTGAAAACAAGAGAAGAAATGCCAACCATGATTTTGGAAGCTGGAAAACAGTTAAGGAAATGGGCGAAGAACTGTGCCAAGAACATTGATTTTACAGTTTCAAATGCAAAGAACAGACAACTAACCAATTTTTCTGTTTCAGAATTCCCATAGATTCCTAGAATTTACCATACCACAAACCCATGAAGTAAGCCAGTGAGAAACACAGAACAATGAAGACTTGTTCAAATTTGTTAGGAGCTAGTTTGATTTTCCAGATTTCAATCTTTATTCTACATAGTTGCGCTTCTTTACAAGACATTCGGGTCTTGTAACTCGGGATATTAAACAGAATTGAAGGTAGGACAGTGTTTTTAGAAAGCATGGAAATTAATTTCATTTAAACACACAGTGAGCTCTGCTTCAATTCCTTTCTCCACCCAACATTTTACTCTTTTTATTCTACCTGGCTTCTAGAATGCTTCCACTTAGGCCTTGACTTCTCAAAAATATCAGGAAAATCTGACAACTCCAAATAAAAGACCCTTGATTCTGATATCAGAAGTTTCCAAGTGAAAGGCTTGAGTACATCACCCTCCACCGACGCTTATAGCTAACAGTGCTCAGAGAAGGACCTCCTGTCCTTCGCCATGTGCAGACGTCTAAAACTGAGCACATCTCTTAGGAAGGCAGCAAGCACAGAAGGAGAGATAAGAACTAGAACACAGAAACAAGTGCCTTGTAGAATGCAGAAACTATGTCGAGAAAAAAGAAGATACACTGTATTATAATAAATATTATCCTTTCAAAGCCAGAAAAGATAGTAAGGTATAAAATAAAAATGCCATTCTGTAGAAAGAAATGCTTGCAGAATAAAATAATTTCAGTCAATAAAAATATAATACCAGCAATGAAATTCTTCAGAGAGGTGCTAAATGCTAAACAACAGAATCAAGGCAAAGTCCCAGAAAGTAGAGCAAAAAGAAAAAAAAAAGAATAAAATATTTTAAGAGACCAATGCAAGAGGTTTAACTTCCTAACAGAAAGAGAACAGAGAAAAGTGAGAGTAGGTAATTTCCAAAAATTAATTTTAAAACACTACTGCATGGGTAGGAAACTTTAGTAGTTAAATTCTAAAATTTTACTGTAAGGAGTCAATAACAATCCCCAGAACAACCAACAATAATGATCCACTCTAGTATTATTATTCAAAACCATAGTAGCAAATGCTAATATAACCAGAGTAAAGATCAAAGGTAATTATGTTTGATAAGGAAAGACTAAGAGTGGGGCAACCATAGGAAGCGCTATTTTCATCATGTGTAGAATAATTTGATATGAACATTTATTAATCAGATAAAAATGAAAAAACTAAAAATGTAAATGACCCTGAAAAGGCAGGTTTAGTGGTTGATTTAACCACTAGAGATGACAAAAGAAGTGCTAAGCTAGAAAACAGATCCAAAGAAATTAATCAGATCATAGCACAGAGAGATAAAGAGATAAATAATATGAACAGGTGATAAAAAGACCAGAAAAAAAAATATCTATATGACAGGCCTACTCATAATGCTGCTTTGGAATCTGTCCCACAAAGAAAGAGAGCTAATATTTCAAGCAATAATGACTGGGTTTTCTAGAAATAATGGAAGAATCCAATGCCAAGCTTTAGAAATCCCCAGGTGAGATCAGAGATAAACTTGAAGGTAAAGGTGTCATAGAATCTAAAGGAATACAAACTTTCCAGGATAAGCTCTGGATCTACAATTCAGGTATTTTTCTTTTCTATGCTGCCAACACTTGTTCACTAAAATGTATAATTCTATTTGGTTACGCTTTGTAATGAATTGGTTGGTTCTGTCCAAAACATTTCAATTTATATAAATCACAAATACATGAAAATAAGTACACAACATAAAATATTTAGGAGATTTACTGTACTAATAAACTCAGCCAAAGTTATCAAATTAATTTGTGAATGCAAATACTGCTTTATAGCTAAAGAGAACATTATTTCTCCTTCAGAAAGTCTTCCTAGGAAATGTTGCTTTAGTTACAACTAAAAGGCAGGCTGAAACAAGCTTAAATTTTGTCTACACAAAGTCACATAACTAATTGAAGATGGAAATATCAGGGAAGCAGTCCTTTGATTTGCTTACATGATAATAACCAGTCTAACCAATTCAACATGTTAAATTAGTTATTTTGGCATTATGTAGTCAAAACATTGGTTATGTAAGTGAGTTAATTTTCTGTTCTTTTTCCTAGCAACCTTGTTTTCATCTGTTTATTAACTAATCATCATTAGTTTCTACTTGGATGACCAGGTATAATTTAGACAGCGTAAGTATTATTTTCAAATGGTTAACCTTGCATCACACTGTAATGAAATTCCTTTGCTCTCAAAATTTTACACCAAATAAAAAGTTAATGAGCATGGCAGTTACAATTATGGGAAAAGCACAGGCAACAAATCAACAGATTCTTTTTTAAAAAAAGGATTCATTTCTTTGTTAAATCATTTAACTCAGTTGCTACATAGGAATAAAGCTTTGCTCTCACTGGCAGGAAGCACTTTTTTTGTTAAAACTAGCACATACAATGGTAAAATATGAAATCTAAGAATACCTAGATTATGGTGTTCGTGGAAAGGTAGGTACAAGGCAAGTGAGAATAAAACAGGGTTCCCTTGGAAGTGCTGCTGATGTCTGCTAATTTATTGAAAGAACAGTTAATGCTTAAATTTTTTTGACCAATTTTGCATGCTTATATCTGGTAATCTGAACAAATTTGAAGACAACAATATGCAATGTAACAACCATCGGTCAATTCCTACCATCTTGACTACTGAAGCTCTGTATCATTTCTCATGGTTTTTTATTACTGTTTATTCTCTTTAATTATCTGATCAATCTTTTTATTCTTACATCTGGTAGTCTGAGTAACTTCGTTGAAGATAACAATATGTAATATAACAACCATTGTTAATTCCTACCATCTTGTTTTGAAGTCCTATATTGTTTTTACTGGTATTGTGTTGTTTTGTTTTTGTCTTTGTTGGTGCTGTTTTGTTACTGTTTTTTCCTCTTCAAAATAAAAAAAGAGTTTGCCGATTATGCACATTAATACTGTTGGTTGTCAGCAAGGCATTTGTAAAGCTACCTCCACATAAAACATTTTATAATATCACAACTTTGGGATCATAAATCTAAGTAATGAAATAATAGCTTCTTCATTTGCAAGAAAATGTTATGATCACCCTTTTCTAGGAAGTTTTCTGGGCAGACCTCAGTCTTACCTTGGGTGATGCATGTATTTCCTATAACAACTGTGGTAGTGTATTTGGTGCTACCGTTTGATTCAGATTCTGATGAAAGTAATTGGTTTCCTAACGATGCCTCTATTTCTCAGTCATCAAATAAATGTGTTACATGTGAATGTAGAAGAAAACCATCTTACTTATTTTTGCTTCAGACAAATTCCTCCATAATGCAGAAAAGTAAAATAGATGACTCTAAAGTTAAAAGTAAAGAAACAACACTGTCTGGAGAAAGCTGGGGAGTTTCCCCTGAGGACAAGGCAATAGGCAGTTGAAGTAAACGGATTGTTAATGAATTTTGCCATGTATCTTTGTTTTGTTTGGGCCCCAGTCGATGAGGTTAAGCAGTCAAGATGAAGAGCATGGGGTCTTGGCTGATTCTATTTCAAATCTAATTAAAAGATTCTTCTTATCTTAGATCATATTTGAATTCTAGAACATAAGGACGCTTCCATTAGTGATGGCAGCAATAATTCAAAACAGAGCTAGGAAAAGAAGTGGTGTTTAATTGCTTGTCAATAGGCCATTATTTAACATTGCTCACCTCAGATCAAACTTGCTCAAAGACAAATGGTCATGCTTTTATTAGCTGTGCCCTGTGAGATAGCATACAAATAAACTAAGAAGTAATAAATCAAATTGAAAAGATTTGAATCACAACTGCTATCCTTTCTGGGCATCCATGATATGCAAATTGTTATCTTTTATTAAAATCTTCAATGCATAAAATAACATTGCTTGGAAGTGTCAAAATGAATTCTTTGCTATTACTTTGAAAAAATCATTCTGAATTTCTCTTTTATGCAGAAAACTAGAATCCCAATCTACTTCAGTAATTTCCAGTACATACATAATTGCAGATATATTACATGTATATACGTGTCTGTTGTATAAACTTTCCTCTGTGGACAGATTACATTTAGCTTATCTTTGCATTTCATTCACAAGCAAGGGTCTATCCAAAGCAGATTCTGTTTTAATAGAATCTATAATGCATCATTTTATGGAGAGCAGCCTCTGTGTCCTGTTGCTGATAGAGTATCTCACTTTCCTTCTTCTTTCCCTCTTGTTTAAAGTCTCTTTCACCTCCTCCTAACTCCTTTGGCTAAACAAGGATTTATGAAGCATCTATTACATGGATGTAGATTTTTTTGTATTCATAAATTCTTCTCAAGATTTCTTCCCTCAATAAATTTCCTCTATAGTTTGGAAGATAAGATAATACCAATACAATAACTAAAAAGTTATACTCTATGAGTAACAACAATGATAACTTCCATCATTTTACTACCATTAAATTATCACATTTTTTTCATTTTTAAATAGTATTGATTTCAACATTACATCAATTTAAGAATAGCATTTTAAGAAAATACATATAAAATGAACACATTTTAGATCTACTCAATCATAGCATATATTTATCCATAAAATTCAACATCATATTATTCATTTATATTAGCATATTAACCATAACTTATTCCAATTTTTTACCACTGATCTATAGCTCCAGCCATTTTTAAAAATTTTACTTTGAAACAGGATCTCAGAAAATTGCCCAGCCTGCCACTGAACTGTAGTCCTCTTGCCTCATCCTCCAAAATATCTGGGAATACAGGCCATAGGTGGGTGCCACCCTACCAAGCGTGATCCTGACTTCTTTGCCAATTTCGGAAGAGCAGTACAATTTTGAAACAAATCAGATAATACTGTAATCTCTTCTACATTCACTATTTGGTTAACCTCTAGTTGCTACAGCTATTAGTGACCTGAATGATAGATAAACTGTCAAGAATCAAAGTGTGTTGCCAAGAACCTTAACTAGCTTTGAAGAATTAATCCCAAGAAGTTTGGTCATATGATTATCTTTAATTATGCTGGTCTGCAAAAGACAGGTGGTTGTCTAGATTCAGTTACTTTTCATTTTCATATTCCCTAAGCATTTACTATTTTAAATGACAAATGCAGATCCAATGGTAGAACTAGGCAAATATCTCTTCTCAAATAGTTGACAACACAGTCATCAGATGCACAGATACTTTCAGCTCTTGGTCATGTTGCCATAACCTGAGAAATGCCAAAGACTTTCTAATTTATTTTTCTGCCCAGCAGCATGTAAGCTTCATTTAACATGAATTATGTTTCCCAAATTTAGAAACATTTAGCAATAAATTAATTTCTTAAAAGAGAAAATACATAGTCCAAACTTTCAGTCATTTAATAAGATCCTATCCCCTATTTTTATATTTGCCTAGAACTGTGTAAACATTTTGCATTTTTTAAAATGCTCTCAGATAGTTGCTACATTCCAGTCACTAAAGGTGTGCCTCAGAATTTCTTCTCTTACATTTTACATGTATAGATATCCTTTAAATAATTACTGGAAATCCATATGGGGAACCTCCTGACCTAGAGCAATGAAAGAGGTGAGTTGAGTGAGTTGTTTCTTTTTCATGTCTATAACGCAAACAGGTCAGCAGGGTCCAAAGCCAAGTAGAATTTATAAAAAGCCCCACCAACTAAACATTGTTTCACTTCTACTAACTTTTTATGTTACCTCAAAGTGTATGTATAAAAGGAGATAAATAGAAGTAAAATCAAACCTTTGAGGAAGAGGTCTGGAGATGGTACTGACAAAAACAGAAGAATATTACACAGGAAATGTAGTCCCAGGAGAAAATGATAAAACCAAAATCATATGTTATTTTGCAGAAATAACAGCCAAGGGGGAAATATACGTTGGTTATTCGGAAATGGAGCGGGTAGTGTAGCTAAAAGAGTGAACCGTTTAGATTCGTGGGAATAACAGAAACACAACAAATCCATTCTTGTTCCAAACAATAATTAAAAATTCAACATAATGTAAAATGTAGCCATCAGTTCCCCCAAGGATGGTCATATGTTCTTTGCATGTGTCTAATTTGATTAGGTGCAGTCATGCTCTCTTGGGCAGCTTAGAGCATACTAGAGTGAACGTCTAATATCCAGGCTTTGGTCTGAACTAGCAGATCAAACCTATCGCCAGCTCCTCAAACTAATACTGTCTTCATCTCCGAAGCTTCAGAGCACAGGATTTTGCTTCCTATTTACATCTGCAACTAACTTTTCCTGGGAGCTATATGGTCATCAGCTGCCCAGAGGGAAGATCCCCGCATCAGGAACAGCTCCACATTGTCTGACTCAGGCAGACTTCTATTTCAGAACAGATCCCTCCAGTAAGATGAATTCACTGAACAGGAGATAGTATTTCCTATCCCAAGTATAAAAAGAATATTTAAAAGGTAAGTTTAAATGCAATAGGTCTAGAATAAAACAAGTTATTCTTCAATTGTCCTCCAGTTTCTCAAATTGTCTATAAAATATTTCATCAGGAAAGGTTAATTTACTAATCTTGATTAATAAGTTAATCTAGTTAATCAAGGTTAACTAGTTAATCATGAAGATTAACTTCAAGTAATTAAAGTGTACATCCTCTGCCACTATCAAACAAGAAAGCATGAACTCCATAAAGTAATTATATAGAAATATATATTTAAGAACAAGTCATATGTCATACGGTTTATGTACAATGTGTATACATTAATTTCAATATGTATAAGATTATTTAAATAGCACAAAAATAATATAGACAAATTAGTTAATTAATTGTATATAAACAATAAGGTAAGGCATATTCTAACAGGAAAAACCTTTGTAATATTTTAGAATTTAATTGCTTGGATTTAAAGTTGTTAGCATAAAACATTTTATTTTATCTTCCTCAGAAGAAATTAACTTCATTTTGAAATTTCCAGTGTAAAGAATGGCTAGTCCTGACAGGTTTAAAACAGTGTCTTTGTTTGAATGCTGGGTTTCCAAATTATGAAAGCTGAAATAAATTCTTAGAAGAGGAAGTTCTTTTTGCTTTTTGAAATTCTTACATTGCAAACTCTGTTTATAAACTATTGTTCTTAATAACCCTAGATCTTTATTTGCAAAATGGTGTTTGTAGAACATGCAAATACATGTGGAATAAAATTACCTGGTTCATATTTTGGACAAGTACAAGAAAAAGGAAGGTTGAATATTTTTCTCAGATCTCAAATTGTTTCCCCAGGAAATAAAATAAACTTAAAAACAGGAGATTCACACAGGCTGAGAGGAACTGAATTCTACAACTAGTGTCACCTACCGTGAGTGGTCCAGAGTACACATCAATCCTCTTGTCAAACATGGCTAAATCTGAGCTGTAGGGCCAGTTGCTGGATCCCTGAATATTCAGTGAAATAATCAGCCATGTGTTGGAAATTTCAGGCACATACCTGGGCTTGCAGAGATAAACACATTCATGATATTAACTCATAGTTACATAGAAGCAGGTTCAGAATCATTTTATTGCTCTGTCATTTTACTAAACCTTGAAATATTCTTGCCATCTGAGCACAGTATGAAACAGGGAAGCCCCTGCCATTCCTATTTTCTCTGACTTGTTTTTTACATCAGATATATGGAAACCCTACTGCACATGACATTGTGCTGCATTTTAAATAAATAAATCACTAACTTGTGATAGCAGGTTGGCAAAGAGGGTATATTTTTATAGTGTTTTACTTTTTGTCTTTTTTTGAGACAGGGTCTTGCTATGCAGTTGAGGCTGGCCTTGAGCTCACTTTGTAGCCCAGGTTGGTCTCGAGCTCACAACGATCCTCCTGCCTCAGCCTCCCGAGAGCTGGCATGACAGGCGTGCACCACCACGCCCGACTAAAGGGGATGTATTTTAAACTTGAATCTCAGGAGGAAGGGGACTATATTAGGGTATGAGGGAAAGCAAAATTCCACCACTGAAACAGATTGAGAAGATTAGGAAAGGTATGTATTAGAACTACACCTACATGAGTAAGTAAGACTTCAGCAGGCCCAGAAGAATTAAAAAGCTGCTGTCAGGGGGAAAGATACTTATTTTAGGACATGGCCATCAAGTACACATGAGTAGTAACAGGCCTTGCTGGTTGCAAAGTGCATGCCAGGTAGAGCCAAGAATCCACACAGATCTAATCACTGTGGTGCACTTTTTCCAATGAGCTACCCAGGTAGCAATATTACATCATCACCATTTTACAGATGAAGGGATTAGGCTATAAAGTCTTTGCCAGCTGCGCAACTCACATCAAAGACCACTAATAGGTGTAGGATTTGGGATTTGAACTGAGGATGGTGGAGGACCAGCTGGGCCCCTCTCCTTGAAGGAGGACCAATTGCCTTCGTTTTGGCTGAGCCTGACCTGATTTCCATGTGTTGATATGCACAGAGCTGGCTGGGACTTTTCCTTATCCCTTCAGCTGGCCTTAAGAAACGCGTATCAGTCTGGCTAGGTGTTGTTGGTTTTCTCTGAAGATGGCAGGCATGTTTCCTGGACCCCCACCTGCTGTTCCCTTCTGTGAGAGACGGGATGTAGAGCCAATGCTCCATGCTGTCAGCTGGAGATAGAGGCCATGACTTTCTGGGGCTTGAAAGATTACACATCAGAGCGGAAGCACTGACCCCAAAACAGTAGATACTCTCCCAAGTGTGTTATGCAGATTACACTTTCTGCATATCCTTCTTTCTGCATATTGCAGAGGAGGTTTCAGGCCTCCCACCTGGCCCAACTCACAGCACTCTCCTACATCACACCAGTCTCAGGGTCACTCATCCTCAAGCACTCCTTTCTTCATGAATGAATAAAACCTGACTTTGGCCTTGGGTTGAGGGTTTTGATCCAGACACCCCTCACTGTGGCTGGACTTAGGACCCCTGGGCTCCCCATAACTACAAATCCGCCTTAGTGTCTTTATCCTCATCACTGCAAGTGGTAGATTGGAATTAACTCAACAGAATTCCACTAACTTTTCATGGAATTATAAATATAAACTGCCTGGGCTACAGCTAGGACTGGGAAGAGCTCTCCATAGAGGATGTGATTGTTAAACCTGTATTCCTACCTACTATATATTGAGAAAATACGAAGACAACAAATGACTAAGTGAACCAAGGCAATACCGTGAAGGCTGGCCTGCTGGCTAGACTGGAAACCTGTGCAGGCATTTCTCCTACTGTGTGAGTGTGTGTGATGTGACCTGGAGAGAATATGATTGAATAAGGAGAAAGACTGCCGCTTTGCGAACAGCTGTCAACTGTCACTGTGAATGGGAGGAAGCACACTGCTCTGAGACACGATGCTACTGAGAAAACCATGTCAGAACCCACACCTGCTCCGAGCACAGTGAATGGATGCTCAGCTGCTACTTTTTCTTCCGTTTCCTGCTGGAGGTCATAAGCTGCACTAGAACTCATTTTGATTGTACAAAGTTTATTGATGCATCTTTTATCTTTGCTTCAGTTTTTTAAATTTTAAAAAATCTAGAAAACTAACAGAACAACAAGGAAGACAAAACAATGCAAAAACAAAAATGATACATGACCTCAAAACACAATCACAGGAATTAACAATAGCTGCTACATTACCTACTGTTATCTTCAACGAAGTTGCTCAGTCCACCTGATGTAAGAATGTAAGATGGATTAAACAATCAAAGACAATAACAAGTAATAATAATCGTAATAATAAACACATTGGAAATGATGCAGGGCCTCACCACACAAGATGGCAGGAGTTTAACAATGGTTCTTACACTGCATATTGTTTTCAGACCAGTCGCTCTGATTACCAGGTTCAAGTGGGCAAAACATTTGTAGTACAGCATGATAACTTTCCTCATGGGGAGTTAGTACATGTACATAACATGTCTTAATTCTATGTTTATCCTCTTTCTCTCCTCATCTCTGGTCCATTTCCCTTTTGTAGAAGATCTACCTCCCTACTTCCTTTTACCCATCTTTTGTTTTGCTCTTTATTTTAGTGTTTCTCATAAGAAAAGCATGTAACACTTGAGCTTTTGAGTTTAATTTACTTCACTTAATATTATAATCTCAAAGTACACTCATTTTCCCATCAATGACTCAAATTTATCCTTTTTTATGGCAGAGTAGTATTCTATTATGTACAAATATCACATGTTTTATTCATTCATCTGTTCATGCACACTTAAGTCGCTCTCAAGATTTAGCTATTATGAACTGCGCTGGGTATTACAAGGTTATGCCTTTATCACTGTTGTTATAGGCAGCTGAGTTAGACAGAAATATCATAGGCAGTCAGACAGGGCCGGCCCTCGAAGGAGCCAAGACACTTTGCAAGTGTAGATGTATTTGCTGTGGGCCAGACCTCAAGACAAAGGACTAAACAAATGCACCCACAGACCTCCCTAGGGAAGGGCATCAGGGAATTATATTCTAAATAGTTGGCAATCACCTTGAAAAAGCCAGGAAGAGTCACTAGCCCAGTCTCTTACAGGAACAGCCCCTGTTCTGTATTCACACCTGCTTCCTGCATGACTCACTTCCACATTTGATCCCAGTTTACTCAATTTTACCTGAACTGCTATACTTGTAATCTTATTGGCTGACCATGGTTCTGTCCAACCTCATGCCCACCTTGTAATTTCCTATTTTCTCCCTGTTTGAGACCCACCTCACATCGTGGTTTTGCTCTATAAAATCCTTGGGAAGAGCAAGGTCCTTGGCAACCCACTCAGGCTCCCTTCTGTCCCTCTCTTGGACAGAAGCTTTCTTTCTCTCAATAAATATATTCTGATCTTAGCCTCCATTGTTCCTAAAATTCATTCTTCGATTTTAGAGAACACCAACTGGTCCCAGACATTGTTCAGGCTGGGAGTTTCTATTTTCCTGTATCACTGTTCTATAACATCTTTAACAATCTCAGGAAGATACCTAGGAGGAGAATACTGAGACCAAAGGGAATTTCTAGTTTTAGTTTTTTGTGGCATCTCCATAGTGATTTCCATAATGCTTGTACTAGCTTACATGCTCACCAAGAACATAAAAGTAAACTTTAAAACAATGTGGTCTCACCAGCTTTTGTTATTGTTGGATTTCTTGATAAGAGACATTCTTTCTAGAGTAAGACATAGTCTTGGTATTGTTTTAATTTGCATTTCTCTAATAACCAGAGATGGTGAACATTTTTTCATGTATTTAATGGTCATTTTCACTTCCACTAAAGGGTTTCTATTCATTTCAGTGACCCATTTTTGGTCAGGTCCTTTATTTGGGCAGATCTAATTTTTTTAATTCTTTGTATATTCTAGATTAGTCTTACCTTTATGGAAGATAGGCAAAAGTTTTTCTATTTTATCTGACCTTACATGCTTTTCAGAATCTTCCCTGGTATATTTTGGTTTAGTTTTGTCAGTTTCAATGTTTGTTATTTTTAGATCTCAAATTACTACTATCAGATAACTATTTCTAATAATAATTTCATTATTGAATCTCCTGAGAAAAGTGTCATTTCCTCTCTGGTATTATTTGCTGTCTTCCCGTTCCCTCTACCTACTTTTTGAAAATACAAATGCTTCTTAGGAATATTACAATCATTAAGAGAAGAAGAGGCTTAACTTAAAACTCAGTGTGCAGTGGAGAAGAATTAATGGTTTCTGAGCAGGTAAATATTATGTCAGGAACATGAATAAGCTAGATTAAACATACCGGGTCGCTGCTGTGCTGTGAGGTAGAGAGAAGAAATGGGTGGTGATAAGGATGAACCAATGATGTCTAAACTAGGAATCCATATAACTGATAGTAATATTAATGACCTCAGCTGCAAATATATAAATGGGATTAAAAAGAACATGTCAACTGACCATGTTTTCCAAATACATAGTTTATAGGCAAAAGTCCCATGCTATGAAATTGAATTATCTGTAACAAATTCAAATGTCACATTAAAATCTTTCATTTCTCCCATGGGAAACAACCCTGCTTAAGAAGGTAATTTTAAGAAACAATTAAAATCATTGTTAACAATTTAGCTCTTAAATCATACACCTTGACTCTGCTCTGTGTTTGAGCTACCTGTACCTAATTCTATGAATAGATAATTACGTGCAATGCCTATTACAGAGCACTCCATAGTGATGCTAACACACTGCTTGCTGTGTTACCATGGAATTTAACCCTTGGTAGTGGAGCGCACAAGCAGTACTAAAATTGAACTTAGAATCCGTCTACTGGAAATCTCTTTGTATCCTCTACTGATAATTAGCCATCCCAAATAAGTATTCTACATTCTAGGTAAAATTTTAAAATTTGCAATGCAGAATTAACTCTATCTGGATTAATCAAGAAGCTACAGTGATCGAAATAAATTAAGGATTGGAACTGACTAAGGAATAGAACAGTAACAATATCTTGTAAAGCAGAATGGGAAAAATTAAACAGTATGAGGAACAAGGGTTCATGAATATAGATTGAGTAGTTTAAAAATCATAAAGTAGTAAGAGCAAATTATCTCAATGAATTTGTAAAGTTAGATTAAAAGGATATTATCTTGGTAAATTATCATTACCAAAGTAGAGATAAGAAGAAAGAGAATACTTGAATCAACCCAGAACCACTTAACTTTGTTAAAAATGTATTCCTCATGAATGTCTGCTCAATGCACCAAGGGAATAAAAAGAAAACCCAGGAAAAGCAAAAATGAAAAGGTAACCCAAGAATGGAAGATATGTGTCTAAAGATGTCAATAAGGACCTCAAACTGAGAATATCTGTTTCCATACTGTGTGTGTAAGTAGCTACATACTCCTGGGATTCTTAGAGAGGAGAAAATGCTAATGAAAGCAAGTAGGAAAAATACTTGAACATGAAATTCTGCAAAGTATATCTACATAAATGCTGAACATATAACATATTTTCAGTTTCACTAGCGACAAAGGAAATGCGAATTAAAACCTCAAGGACATGTTACCTCAGGTTCCTGGAGTTGGCCAAAATGAAAAGACTGACCAAACTAGTTGTTGAATAGAATGTAAAGCTCCCAAAGCTCAAACACTCCTGATAGGATTGTAAATAGTTCAACTACTACTGAAAACTGTCTGTATCCACTAACGCTCCCATGGGCATTCCCTGTGACTCACCAATTCTACTTCCGGTTTGTGCCAGCATGTGTCTGTGTGTGTTTACACATACACGCACCAGAAATATTGGGAGGACGTTCACAGTAGACTTTTTGTAAAGTGTGTATAGCATAATTTTATTTACATGTAAAATTCAAAACATATATATACACGCACAATTGGAAAGAACATTTTTATTTACACACATGCACAGGCACACAAGGGTGTGAACATGGAATAACCTAGGCCGGAATTTTATGCAACCCATTTTGGACTTGTTAGAAAGTAGACCAGCAGTTAATAGTGAAGTAAAACCAAAGTCACATAAGGCTTTTTCCAAGCAGGAGTTTACAGTCCACTTTGTCAACAAACCAGAGACCTAACCACAGAACGTTGGCAAATTTTGTTAACTTGCTGCTTTTCTGAGGAATCCCAAGCCATTTCAACTTTTAAGTAAAAAGTAACTGAACTTGCACTGGAGAAAGGCTGCTCTTCCTTTCCAGGCAAGGAAAGAAAACCAGTTTTCTTCAGATTATTATTTAGCAATTATTTGTTTATTTTCCTTAAGGAGCTGGTGATCAAGTGAAGAGAATTGAAGCTCAAACATAGCTTTCCTGGAGGTGAGAGCGCTGTGGCCCACAAAAGCCACTTGTGAAAACTTATTCTGCATTACTTTGCAGATGTTTCAAAACCTTTTATTTTTAATGGTATGGTAATACATAAGTTATTAGAGACAAAATAATATACATAAGAACAATAAAGGCAAAATAATCCTGCATTACCCATGTCATCTCTTTAAACAGATTTATAAATTAATTTAATAATGTGATTTAGTAAATGGAAGAGCACATTCATTTGTTTCAGAATTTTCCTGTTGTAATACCTGAAGTCTGAACACCAGATTTTAAACAAAAATATCATGACAGAGGATATACAATTTTGTAACATGCATTTTCTGTAAAGATAAAAAAGTTGAACAAGGCTATTTACATTTCTTTGGATATCAACACATTGTCTTCTCCTGTCTTTAAAAGTTTCCTATCTTGTTTTATCTCTTAAATGTATCACAGACACCTTCTATGTCAGACATAGAATACTCCCAGTTGTTATAGCACACATATAATAATTCTTTTCTAAAAACTAGTTGCTTTTAGACTAAAAGTAGAAAACCAGTGAAACCTTTGTTGTCATTTTATATTTCTCTTCTCTTTCTCTCTCTGATCTTTTCTTATGTCATACATAGTCCTATCTTACGAATTGCATACTCTCTACCTAGTTACTATTTACATGCATCAAAATAGAGAACACGCTGACACACTGACCTTATATCCAGTGACTCTGTCACTTAAGCAATTTTCATGATTTATTAGATTCTGTTTTATTTTCTATGACTATGATTATGCTAGCAGCAAATGGTGAGTCCTTCTCAAAATTGTCAGTACTCAGGCTTCAAACTTTCTCTTGATTTATTGTCCTGCCCAGACACCCACTAAAATGTTAAATACAAACAGGGATAAGGAACAGCCTTATTTTGTTTCACTTCTTCCCCATGTGGTCTGCTATGGACTGAACGCCTCAGAATCTTCCAAGTTGAGATGGAAGATGATAAGGACGGGTAGTCAGGGTCCTGCTTGATTGGCTAGTTTGCGCTGCCTTTGGATTGCTTTCATCTCATCAGAACATGTACTTTGGTCTGATTCAGGGCTTTTTGGAGACTCCCAAACATTGAGAATCTCTCGCCCATTTCGGAGGCAAGCGGTACCTCTTCCAGCTCACTGTTTGGCTTCCCTGTAATTTCACAGATTTCAACTGTTTGCCTCTCATCCTCTTCAGTCGTCCAAAAACCCTCTCACTGCACTCTCTGTAAGGTGGCTCAGGGAAGCTCCTCTCCCATGTGGCCCAGACCTGCTCCATAACAATCAACCTGCAGCTTTTGTACCCCCCAACAGGAAGTGCCAGGAAGCCATCTTACCTCCTCTGCCCTCAAAGCATCTCTCAGCCTATCTCTTGCTGCAGGCTTTTCTGGCTATTGGTCTAAAACTGGTAATTAAACTTCGTCCCGGCCAGGACAACAGGTCAGAAGTCTGAGTCGTTTCCTGCAATGCCTTCTCATTGGGCTTTAATAAAGATGGACCTGTGCTGGTCAATTCATGCAGAGCACCGAGGGCATAGAAGACTATACAGTACTGTGGATACTTTCCAAAGACATTCTGTCTCCGTCTTTTATTTAAAGTAGGTGTTGAGTTAAGGACAAAAAAAATAGCCTCCCACTGAAAATGCAGCAGCAACAAATGCAGAAGGAGGTGTGTGTTACTACTGCATATCGGGCACATATAAACCTTTCATTCTTTGTTTCTGTTTTCAGGGGTTTTTTTTATAAAAATTCATACCGTTATTCTTAGTAATTAAGATAACTTAATCCTTCATCTCAGTTGCCAATATTCTCCAAATTTAATATGCCAGTGGCATCCACTTTTATTATCTGAATTATGAAAAACTCATGGAGTAGTGTAAATAGAAAATATTGTAGGTAAAAACTTGTATGCAGTTACCACTTACTAAACAAAACTGATTTCAGTTTATATACAACAAAATCACATAAAACCAATGTAACATCAATTTCTATAAAACATTTCTGAAATTCTAGCATCATATGTTGCTTTGTGTAAAGATAAATACTATCTTATTGTGATAAACTATTGAACCATGAAGTTTACCTATACACTGTGGTTGCCCAGGAGCAGATAGGTATTTGTGGATACTTTCCACTTGCAGTCCCATGGTAGGTGCACTAAGTTCCAGTGTTAAGGGTCAGTGTTTTACCCTTTAGTACAAGGTGACTTAAATCTTAGCCCGTAATTATAGTGCTGGGACCTTAGGCACCCTATACCGATGCAGTATTCACTAGGAAGATTGCTGTGGGTAATGGTTCTCTGTCCTTTAGTGTCTGCTGGTTAGTGAAGAGGGAATGTGGTAGGTGTGCCAGCAAGCTCCCTTGCAAAACAATATTGTGTTCTTATTTGAAAAAACTTAGCTGGCCCACATCTTAGTCCACAGCAAGATACTGAATTAGCTCTTCTAATGCTGCAACTCCAGACAATTCTGCACGTTCTTCTGTATAAAGAACTAATATTATTCTTTAATGAACCTTTTGCCTTCCAACAGAGTCCATGTTCAAATTGTAGCACAAAAATCTTCTGATGGGGAAGAGGCACTCAATCTTTTGTTCCATACTTATTAACTTTTAAAATTTGCACTAAAAGTACAGCATGATCTGTTAGTCTTTTTTTTTAATCCATTTGTCTTCTTTACACAATAATTAGGTCAATCCTCTGGTGGTAGAAAATTTAAAAATACCTCCTCACCTTTCTCAGTCTTCTTCTATTATTTTTAGCAAAGGTCATGTTCTAAATTACTTCACAGTACAGACTGGGCAAGAATTCACTCAAGATGGTTACCCAAATTTTTCATTTCAAACAATAATGTCTTTCGAGTCAGGAAAAAAATTAAAGGAGGAGTAATATTTCCTTTGTTGGTACTGAATTTTCAAAAACATAAACTAAAACCACAACCACTAGCATAAACATGAAGATGTCTACTTTCAGGCCCTGAGACTTACCTACCTCAGGTATCACCTCTAATACCAGCTCTCCAGGTGTTTAAATGCTGGAATTCTGAAGCCTTTTCCACTTTGTAATACCTTTCTTTTACTTCACCCTCTCTATGGACTAGATTAAAATCTCTCACTTATTTACCTCCAGGTCAGATGTCTCATCTGAGTTTCATAAAAATATGTGTGATTGTCCTGTTGGGTTCAGTTTCTTTGTGGCCAAACTGAATTCCTACTTTGGCTCCATTAACTGTGTGTTTCTGGGAACTTTCTCCATCTCAGCTCAAAATTTGAAGATATCTTTGGTATCTCGAGTTCTGTTTCTACCTATGTTCAACTGCTTCTTCAACAGCTCTGGAGACTATGCACTACCTTCCATTATGGACACTGCCACTCCAGCCTGAGGTCTCCTGTCTCTTACTAAGAAAATAGTAAAGGGAAAGCCTGCTAACCACCCTTTGCACTGCATTATTCTACACACTGAATTGTTCTACTTTATCTATTGTGGATTCTTTGAGATGAAAATTGAACCTGTCACCTCTAGTCTTATCAAGCACTTTATGGCTTTCCATGACACCTAAAGTAAGAAAATATAGCTAAGATCCCTATGCAATGATCTGAGCTCTCTTGCATTGGCTGTACCTTGAGACAATGGCCAGTGTGACTATCTCTTACACACTTTCTTTCATTGTGAGAGCACTGATCCCATATTAAGTCTTTTATACATGTCAGCAGTACAGCTTGACACTGTTTTCATTATATGTTCCTTTAACATCATCGATGACTCCTCTGGTAACACAAAAAGATCCCACTGGAATCCCCCTTTGGGGAGGATTTGATGTCCTAACAGCTGAGATTACTGTTGTCAGATACCTTTTACTACAAGCCTTTTCCAGGATTAACTCAGCTGCAGGATACACCAGGCCCACCGAAGGCCACAGCCAATGAGTGACTGAGAAGGGCGGAACTCTGTTGGGTCAGGTGAGCATCAGAGTTACTCATCGGATGAGCTGAGGCCAGCATCATAGCTTGACTTCTCACTCAGATGCATCCTGTTCTTTCCTGTTCTTTTCACAAATGTGGATCCTGCTGGAAATCCCCAATAAACACATTTCCTACTAACCAGTCACAGAAGCTCCTTCCAATTACTCCTCCTCCAGTGGTCTGCTTAGATGTAACTCTCCTAAAGAAACTGTACCCATAAACAAAAGCTTATACTGTCACAAATGTGTAGACTACAAGTCTGAATACAGGATGCTGGTACAGCCACATTACCACTGAATGCTAGGAGAAGATCCTTCCCATTTACAGCTTCTGGTGCCATTCACAACCCTTGGTGTTCCTTGCTTGTAGATCCAAAACTCCACCTGCATCTTCAGAAGGGCTACTCTTCTATGTGTCCACAGATTTGTGTCCAACTTCCCCTTTTTGTATCAAGACATCAATCATATAAGATTAAAGACCTAGCGTAACCCGGGCAAACTGCATCTTAATTACCATCTGCAAAGATCTTGTTTCTATTAAATAAAGTTATTCACAGGTTCTAAGGTCAGGATTCCAATATATATGTTTTTGGGAGACACAATTAAATCTACAAACTACTCACCTGAGGACATACACGTATGTTATAATAGGTATTTTTAATTCTTTCAAGTGACTAAACATTTTCCTAACATTTTCTGCTACTTAGGATACCTCACTAAATCTCATCATTTGTTTTCCCAGTTTCTCTTACAATGAAGGCACATAACGTCCATCATCAGGGGCACACCTGCCAAACACGGAAGTGGAAGTCGGTGGTGCAAAAGCAGTGTGCAGTGTGAAGAATCTGTCTTTGCAAGAAAGCTGACATTGATATCCAATATTCAGAAGCAAAGATGGCAGAGTTCAGGTTCTGTCAACCGAAAACCCGCATTGTCTGTGTCCCACAGGACGGCAGCAAAGGTGCCTTCAGAAGACCAATTACATGCTGTGGTTTGGGACACTGATATTGGATATGCTGTTTCTAAGAAGTATGGCTCTTGGACAGAAGCAGAGATTCAACAAACATTTTATTATCCTGTCTATTCTGCCTTTCCTCTTCAACTAGTCAGAGTTGGGATGTTTTATCTACTACCAAACCTCTAGCTTACTCAGAAATCCAACTTGAGTTAGTTAGGAGAAAGGAAAAGCATACAGAATGATTAGTAAATTTGTTAGTTTGAAACTCTGTAAGGTTGCACAGGTATAGTTAGAATCTGGGACTCAAATATGAGCAGGACTATTTTATCCCATGTCTGTTCTCTGCTTTCCAGTATGCGCAAATTGAATTTTTCTGGCTGATTATCCCCACTGGAACCAAGACCAAGAGAACCCCTGGTATCTGAGAGCAAAGAAAAAGAGGCTTCAAGTCACAAGTTCCAGTTTTACAAATCCAGCCAAAATCCTTTGATTAGACAACTTGCCCACTTCATGTATGACTCATTATGGTCAGAAAATTGAGTTACTCCGAGTTCATTCTAGTTACTGTGGCCACAGAAGCACTTCATCCAATTTTTTTGAAAGGACTACATGCAAGAGAGGAGAATGGGAAGAAAGAGCAGACTGTTCCTCGGGATGGAATTTTGAGGATAGTGAGAGAGTGAGTAGCATAAATGAGTCCACTGGAAAAATCATTATGACCCTGAACACTACTTCAGCTGTATGCACTGTAAATGTTTCCTGAGCTTACAGATAAAATTTAACCTGAACCTTCCAGTAACACCAAGCACAACCTCTTCAAAACTTTTATAAGTAGGTAATTCTGTACATTAAATATAACGTATGCTTCGTCGATATATATACAACCTTCTGCCAAACACTGCTACTTTCCAGGTGCCTTAGAGATGTAACAGTAGGACAGAGTGAGAAACTGGTTTTATTATTAAATGACTAATGAATGACCCCGACTCAATGAATGTGTATAGAACATGGTGTTGGAGTAACAAGGGCATAGCACGTGTTTAAAAAGAGAGCTGTGACTTTACCAGATCCACTTTACATTTTATGTCATTTAATATTGAAATGGCAAAAATAACCTCAAATCAAAAGAATTTCACTACTTGCTACTTATGTGGAGTTAAGCAAGTTACATCATCTCTTCATGACCCAAGGCCATTGTCTATTCATAGAGGACAGTTTAGCACCCACATCATAGGACCCTGGGAACAACTAAATGGGATATTAAAAGGAACTCAGATTTTATTTAATATATTCTCACTTCTGTTATCACCTTCATCAGATCCAAGTGTCTCCTCAGTGACTTTGCAACCTTCGCACCGACATCCCACTAAAGTACCTCTGCCTGTTCTCACCTTCTTTCCCCAGGCTCATGTTTGTTCCAGTACATCTTTGTTCTCGTGAAAGAACCTTGGTCTCTTCCCTAAAAAGAAAAGAACATAAGTCTCCCAAAGAAGAAGAAAGGGAAACAACAGGTAATTTTTCCAATTCTATCTAACCTTGGAATTGGAAGTAAAACACAAGGAATTTTTTAAATAAAGAAAAAAATACTTTGTCTTATTACTGCTATGTCTTTCTTTATTGCTTCAATCCATGGGTTCTCAGGTATAGCCTTCATTATAGGGAAAGGTGTATGAATATTGTGAATTAGACTCTTGAAAGTAAACTATAAGCATAAGCATGTTTTCCCCATGGAAAAATGAGAAATCATTAATACAATGTTTCAAAATAAAATTGCCATGAAATTTTCATGATAATTAAGTTTACAGATATAATTATTTATAGTCATTACTTATTACTATGTATGACAACTAGACTTATAGCTTTTGCCAAACAAATGTATCATAATCCTCAGTAAAATAACTAACAATGAACAAAGGGGTTGATTATCAGACTTATAGTTAAAGACACAATGTGCATAAATTAATGAGCTTTGGAAGGCGAAAAAAAGTGAACCCTGGACAGATTCATTCTCCTCTTTTGCTTTGAAGGAAAAAAGCAAAACAAAACACAGCTGTCATGGTTTGTGTCTGGATGTGTCCCCCCAAAGCCTCTTGCAGTCATGGGGGGGCTTCTAGAATTTATGACTGATTCATGGGTGTGAGTTCTACACCCGCCCTGGGGGTGGTAATTTGCATACAATGTAAGGGATGGAAAGAGTCTTGCCTTCTGCTGCTCCCCTTTTTCCTTTGCTGCTTTTTCTGTTTACTTACACCATGATCTGTTGCCCTCTGCCAGGTGCCACTCTGCCTTGGAGCCAACTGAGTATGGACTGAAACCTCCACAAACTGAGCTAAATGAACCTTTCCTTGCTTAATTCTGGATGTCAGGTGTCATGTCTCTGCCATGAGAGGAAAGAAACGAACAGCAAATAGTGATGAGGACCACAGCTATAAAACAGAACAGCTGCTCAGGAGTTTTCTCTTTTCCAACCCAGGAGCAGGTTGATAAGCCTAAGTATATAGGCATAAGAAATAAACAGACAAAAATATATAATGAGCTTGTGATCTTCTAATGAATGTGTTTGTGCTGTTTGCCATTGTTATGATTGATACATTTTGTCAACCTGGGGAGTCTAGAGGTTTGACTGAGTGATTCAGCAGGAAGCCAGGGTGCTTACTTTGTACACATCCTGAGCCTGTGGAAGCGGAAGGCATGGAGATTGTGTGAGAGCTACACGCCCCCTGGGTGGGGGCAGGCTGTTTACTATGTAAGGGAAGGAAAGAGGCTGCTTGCAGCCATTCCTCCCTTTTTGCTGGTTGTTTTTGCTGTGCTCTGCTGCCATGAACTGTTGCCCTCTGCCATGTGCCACTCTGCCTCGGAACCAGCCAAGTAGGGACTGAAACCTCCACAAACTGTAAGCTAAATAAACTTTTCCTTCCTTCATTTTGGACATTGAGTATTTTGTCTCAGCAACGAGAAAAAAGTAACCAAGACAGCCATCTAAAAGCCATACAAATAATAGAGACACACAGGATTATAAAATTTTTCAAGTTACTGTTTTTGAATTATCATTTCAGGAACCTAAACAGGGCTTTGGGGTTCATCTTAGAATAGCACCATCTGCTTCTATTAGGATTCCTCTCTACCAGACCTGCATTGTTTCATGTAAAAGTATAATCTTGTCAGAGAATGGATTTAAAATGTTAATGTCTTATCTACCTCCCATCTTATTATGCAATTCTATTTCTAAGCCAAATATATAACAAATGAATTACTTCACAAAATGAAAACATTGCCACATCAAATTACTATTTTATGGGCATTAAAAAGAAAAGCAGATCGTCTTTGCTTTGTTGAGTATTTTTTAAAAGTGCTAACTCTTTAAACTTCTTTGCAAAGATGAAAAACATTTCATCCACCCCATCATCTGAATATGTACTTACTTTTCCTCATTGCAACATCTTCAAGTTTATAACCATAAAATATTTTTTATTCTTGTTTGTAGAGAGTTTAGTTCTGCCATCTGACAAAATCACTCACCAACCTAATCTCCCATCTATTTAGCGTTACAGTTTTTAACAAGAGTGGTACCCAGTGCGTGATGTCAACTTGTACAGGGAAACAAACAAATACCTGGACCGTGTCTACTAAGATACCTGTACACTTATTCTGTCATAATCATTTAGTTCTTACCTCAAATTTTGTATTTTCACTTGGGCATGATAATGCATGTGTATAATCCCAGCACTCTGCAAGGCTGAGGTAGGAGAATTTCAAGTTTGAGTCTATTCTGGATGACTTACCAAACCCCGATTTAAAATTTTACAAAATAAGAAAAATGCTGGGATATACAATGGGAAGAACATAGGTTCAATCCCTAGTACTGAAAGGGGTGAGGGGAAGCTCACAAATACTCCAGTGATATTTACATCACAGGTAGTATATTACCTAAATCTGCACATTACTTTGCCTCACTGAGTTTCCTAAACAACTAACAATCTGCAGTGTTCATCCATATGTTTATATGATTATTGCCCTTACCCTTGCATTAGACTACAAGGTCCAAAATGGCAAGTAGTCTTTGGTCTTGTTCATTATTGGGTCCTTGATACCTTAAAAATTGCTGGAATAGAAGAGGCACAATAAATAATTAGTAAGTAATGAGTAAACTGTAGCTGAGACTGGATATGGACACCTATCAAATAATAAACATATATGAATATAAAATTCAATTGTGTAAGTTCTACCAGATGGTTAGATATGGTGTTGTGACTGTGTGCTGTAGGAGGATGTAAGCTTTTCTAAACCTAATTAGGGTTATTCTCATTAAAATCTGATTGAGCTCATGTTAGAAGAGTTAAATTCAAGTAGATAAACAAGGTAACATACATCTCTCCAAGCTCAGAGAATGTACACAGACCCTGTTATAGGGACTGAAAGATGACTAGTGTAATGCAGGGTCTATTAAGCGATGAGACCAGCTTTCAAAATACAGCTCAAAAACTTTTCAGTTTGTGGCTCTGATGCACAGCAAAACCATTTCAAGAACGAATGCTCAATCACATACATATGTACAGACATGTATCTTATAGGAATAATTGAAATTATTTCTGCACACTAAATAATTTCATGTGTCACTAATATGTCACATGCACAGTTTGGAGAATACTGGACTAGAGTTACAAGAAGAACTCTTGTTCTAATCCTAAGAGCTCAAGATAATGCATTTTGTAAAAGAAGTTTACTGCAGTTACAGTGTGGAAGGTAGATCATGGGAGAAGATGACCCCGAAGATGGGAGAGCACACAAGAGATCAGGAAATAGCAGGGCCAAAACTGAATGGAAGAATGAACTTGACAAGGACCTATAAAATAAAAGTCAACTAAATACAACCATGCTTTGTATGAGAAAAAGAGAAGTTATCACAGCCAATTCTTAAGATTTCTGTCCCATGTTACTACATAGATGATGCCTTTTATTGGGAATTTCACTCTGGAAAGACACCAACTGTCATGGGTAAAAGGATTTGTCCTGCTTTTCCTTGCTGAGTTTGAGGCATCTTTGAGACATTCAAGTGGTGGTTTTCAACAAGTAATTGAGCATATGTTTATGCAGTTGAAAGGCGAAGTCTGAATGAAAGGTTACAATTTGAGGTTACCTGTCATGGAAACCACAAATATGCATGACATCACCTGGAGAAGTGAGTGGGGAGAGGAGATACCCAAGAACAGAGCCTCATGAAATCTCAACATTCAACTGCCCAGTGGAAGAAGATGAGCTTATAAATAAAATTAAGAAGGAGAGGCTACAAGTGTAAGAAAAAAACAGGAGAATATAGTACTGAGACACCTGCTGCTTACGTTGCATTATTCTAGTTGTTGTCTTGAGTGTTATAATTGGGTTGTCTGAGGGACAGAATGGATAATATTCAATCATGTGGATCCTTTACTATTTTCCCATGATCTTTGTGATTTTACTTCCTTCTCATTACTTAGATAGCATTCTCTACCCTTGTGGTCACATCATTGCATGAATTACTCTCACTTTCTGTGATATTTGCCTACAGAACCTTCGTCTCAATAAATTCATCTACTCTACTTGTTTACTCTGGATAATACTTGAGTGTACCCTAACCACTGTGCAGATTACCACCTTTGTAATCTCATCAGTATTTAATAACTATTGATTCTTAAGGCTAAACAGCAATTTTTCTTTTTGCTTCACTCAAGTATTCAGTTTTCTAAAGAAACTCTTTAAACTTCATTTTATGTGAATCCTACCACTGGTCCCTGTCAATCTCAGGAGGTTACTGTTTGTTGGGATGTTATGGTTTGTGTCTAGATGTCCCCACAAAGCCTCAAGCAATCAAAGGTGGGGCTTTGTCAGAGAGGGTTGAATCTAGAGTGTGGTAGTTTCATGGTCCAATACTAGGATTAAGGGTGTCTTGATGAAGAGTGGGTGATTAGTGAATCAGTCCAGAGATTGGTTTTCTGCTTCCCTGGTACCAGTAGCCTGGACAAAATATAAGGGACAGTGTCTTAGTCAATTTTCTGGTTGCTGACACAAAATAACTGACAACCAAGGTTAAAAGAGGAAAGGTTTATTTAGTTCACAGTTTGTGGAGGTTTTAGCCCATAATAAGCTGGCTCCAAGGTAGGGTGACATGACAGAAGGGCAACAGTTCATGGCAGTAGAAGACACCGAAAGCAACAAGAGAAAGGAGGGAGAAATCATTTTTCTTTCCATTATATTGTATAATGGAATATAATATACAATAATATACAACAATGGAAGGGCAGTGTAGCACTCACACTTAATCCCAAAATTGCACTGCAAATGAATCACAAAGTTTAGGTTCAGATACCTCCAAAAAGCCTGCTCCTTCCGACCACATGAGGTTTGGGGAGATATCCAGATACAAACCAGGTCCCCCCAAACTCCCGTACATTCCTTTATGGAAAAAGCATTTAGTCCATCCCCCAAAAGCTGCCAACAGCCTAACGGGTTCATCATTGCTGAAAAGTCTAGGTCCCAAGATTCCTCTGAGATGTAAGGCAAATTCTTAGCTGTGAGCCCCTGTACAAAAGAAAAGGAAGTTAAACACTTCCAGCATTCATTGGCACCAGGCAGACATTACACCCAAAAGTTAAAAACAGGGAGATACAAAGGAATGGAACCAAAGCAAACAAAACATCTATCTGGGTGAACGTTAAGTCCCATATTTCCATGAAGAGCATCTAAAGCAATTTGTGGAAAGTTGCAAGCTCCACAAATCTTGCATGACTCTGCTCTATGGCACTTGCAGTGGTTGGGGTTCCCACAGCTTCTCTCTTAGGGCTCCTCTGCTCCCTCCGTGCATGTTTCCTCAGATAATCCACGTTCCTGGCTTTTCCAAATTTTGGGTTTCTCCACTGCACCATTAGCTTCACACTGATACCATCACATAGTGCTCTCTCGGGGGCACACTGCTTGGCCTCCCAGGCCCTCTCCTGAAATTAAGATTGAAGCCTTCATAACCCCACAACTCCAGCATCGTGCATGAACCTAAAACCAGCTACAAGTGGATGATGCCAAGGTCTGCTGCCAGCTGGAGCTTTAACTAAGCTTCCTTCCCTCTTGATTGTAGGAGTCAAGTACCTGGATCACTCAGCACTCTGAATCCAATTCTGAGGAACAAATTTTCTAGGCTGCCCCCATTCTGGAACATAGTGCAGCCACCACCATTCTGGAATATGGGGTGGCTGCTGCCATTCTGGAACATGGTGCTGTACAGCTTCTCAAAGCAGTCTTTCACTTTCAATTTTGAGGCTGCAAAGGGTGAAGTCCTGCTGCTTTTTGTGATGCTCTCAGGCCATCTTTTCTATTGTCCTATTCCTTCTTAGCAATCAAGATCTTCTCTGCTTTACCTTTGCAGTCCACAACTTTTCTGGAGCTTCCTTTCTGGCCAAACTCACAGTGTTGCAAATCATTCTGCTGGGCTCTTTGCTTCTGATTCTCAACACAATCAATCACAAACTCTAGATTCAACCACTTCTGAAGATCCCACCCCTTCTGATCACATGATACTTTTGGGGGACATCTAGACACAAACCAAAACAGGTAGAAAAAGACTTGCTTATCCTTTGCTGGTTTGCAGGCTCTTGCTGTCTTCTGCTTGCCATGAGCTGGCCCTTTTCTGCTTTCCCCTCTGCCTGGTCATCATGCCTTGGAGCCAGCAGATTATGGAGCGAAACTTCTACAAACTGCAAGCTAAATAAACCTTCCCTCTTTAACTTTAGTTGTCATGTATTTTGTCTTGGCAAGGAGAAAATTTTAATGAAGTCAAGTGCATACTTTAATATTGTTAAGAGAGTAGACTTCAAATGTTCTCATCACAAGAGATGATAAATTTGATGTGATTAAAATGTCTGTACCCCCTTAAGTATGTGTTGAAATAATCTTCCATGTGACAATATTAAGTGGTAGATCCTTTGAAGGGGGGGTTAGGTAATGGGACCTGAGTTCTCATAAATGAGATTAGTTATGGCCTTATAAAAAAGGCACAAAGGACCTTTGAGGCCCCTTCAGTCATGTGAGAATCCCGCAAAAATTACACCTCGGAAGCAGAGATCAAGTTTTCCAGATACAATACCTGCTGTAGACTTGATCTGGGACTTTTCAGCATTCATAGCTGTGACCAATTGATTTCTGTTGTCTAAATGACCCACTGTAAGATATTTTGCTATAGCAGCCTGAATGAATTGAGACAGTATGTGAGGTAATAGTATGATAGCTGTACTAATTAACTTGGTTCAATAATCCTACACCGTACAAAAATATCAGGTTGTACACTGCAAACATATAAAACTTTTATTTGTCAACTTACTTTAATAAAGTGGAAGTTAAAGATCTTATGAAGAAAAAAACATAGAGTATTTATATTATTTTTACCATAGGAAAGAGATGAAGTGCAAGGGGAAAATTTAGGAGAGTGGCTTATCTGTACACTTAACCACAACTGGACCCCTTTGAAACAAAGGCTATCCTTTATGCTAACATTACAAAGCAAACAAATGAAAATCTTACATCAATGAAATAAATAACCATCTGAGGAAAATAAACTCAGGGTTTAGCTAGTTCTACACTGGGCAATCTCAGCAAAAGCGGAATTGTAGTCATGTAAAGAATGAGTTAAATTGCCCCAGGAAATTTGGGAGCTCCTGAAGTTTATACAGCTATTGTTCTTCACAAAATTAATTTTATCCAGTGCCAATAAATCATATGGCTGCATATCAGAAATACATCCCATGTGATCTCAATCAGCACTGCCACCTAAGAGAACTATGAGACAGAAATATAGCACAAATCCTGTGGACTTGCAGGTCTCTCTCACTGCTAGATAACTCAGACTCAGTCTCAGTATCTCCAAGATTGAACTCACCCTCTTTCTACCCCTGCGTCTGTATTTTTGTTTTCTATGTTATTAGATAGTAACTCCCCAACCCAGCAAGTTCAGAAAACTAGATATGATTTTCTTATCTTTTCTTTCTCCATTTCCTGACCTTGTTAATCATAATTATATTATATTGATTCTACCTCCTATATATTTCTTAAATCAATCCAGCTATCATTTCCAACTTACTGGTTCAAGCCACAAACATCTTTGCTGCCATAGCAGAAGAGATGAGCATGTCATTGTAGACTAACTTAAGCCTAGTTGGTTTTGCATAATGCTGAGGTTCTTTTTGCTAATCAGTAATAGATGTGAAAGAAACTCAAGTAGAACCCATTAACTTCAAACAAAAGCAACTCTCCAGCGAAATTCTATGAAAAGCATCCACATTTATTTGATAGATGATCTTTAATAAAACAGTTAACTCGTTGCATTCCTCTGGTTGGCATCAGGCAATCAGAAATCCTCCTAAAGAAATGTCTGAGTGGATAATCAGCGTTCAAATTTCAGGCATTCTTTTTCATGGATGTAGGTTTTAGATTTCACTAAATTCATATACCCTCTACAAATAGGGTCGGATGATAGCTAATGTATTTCAGTCGTTGTACTTGCCTTGAAAGCCTTTGATTAAAATCTATTTCAAGCATTCGCCATGTAAACTGACACATCTCTAGCTACGTAAACTCTATTTTTAATGTTCAGTATTCTATTCAGTGAAGTTTTGGCTGTTGATGGAAACAGATTTCAAACGTGCTTTTGGTTCCTGCCATAAGGGCATTTTTTTTTTCTAATATAATACTAGTGACCTCCCTTTGACTGTGCACCCTTGGCAGTACGATTGATGTGCATACCCAGAATTACAGCCTAACCTATTTGAGATTACACACACACACACACACACACACACACACACGAGTGTGAGTTTTTTCCATCTTGTAATAACTTCTTTAATTTCTCTTTCAGTGTTCTATAAGTTTCATTCTAGTGATCTTCCACCTCCTTGGTTATGTTTTAGCCTGTGTATTTTCTTTTCATTAAATTATTGCAAATACAATTGTTTTCCTAATTTATCTCTCAACAGGTTTGCAATGGCTGTATAGAAGTACTGATTGATCATATTTATTTTGTACCCTGCTAATATGATGAATTTGTTAATTATGTCTAAATATTGTTAAATTGAGTCTTTAGGGTCTTCCAAGAACAGGATTGTATCATTGGCAGAGCTAACTTAACTTCTTCCTTTCCTATTTGTATCTCTTTTATTTTTTTCTCTCGCCCAATTGCTCTAGATAAAATTTCAATAAAAATGATGAGAGTAGATCTCATTGTCTTCCTCCTGATTTTAGAGGAAATACTTTCAATCTTTCTTATTCCAATGATTTTGGCTATGAATTTGTCACACAAATCTTTTATTACATTTGTCTAAGAGTATTCTAGTTTTGTCAGGGTTTTTATCAAGAAGTTATATTGAATTTTGTCAGGTAATTTTTCTGCATCTATTTTAATGATCATTTGTATTTTGTCCTTATTCTATTTATATGGTATGTTTATTGATTACTTGAACCATCCATTGCATACCTGGAATGAGACCAATTTAATCGTGTTGAATGATAGTTATATATGATATTCTACCTTTCAGGTTTTAGCATTCTTTCTTTGTTGTGTAATTTAGAAGTTTAACTATAATATACATGTCGTAAAAAGATTCTTTCCTGTCATGTCTGTTACGGGTTCTAAATGTTTTCAGTAATTTCGTGGCTTGGGAAATTTTCTATTATTTCACTGCATAGGTTTTCCGGGTCTTTGTTCTGCATTTCTTTACTTTGTCATTGAATTAAGCATCTTAATGGTGTCTCAGAGATCTTGTACACTTTGATCAAAGTTCATTTTACTTTTTCTTTCTACTGTTTTAATGTATAATTCACCCACATTATCTTCAAATCCTGATATTGCCTGTCCTGCTTGATCCAGTCTGCTGGTGAGGACTTCAACTCAGTTTTTTATTTAACTTATGGTGATTTTCATTTCCAGCATTTCTACTTCCTGATTTTATCGGAAGAAGTGTTCTTTTTCAGAATATCTCTTTGTTGAAATGCTCTTTAATATTCTGTCTTGTGTTTCTTACTTTGTGCAGTTATTTGCATTTTCTTTCAACTTACTGATCATTTTAACAAAGAATCTTTTCAACTGTTTCATGTTTCATCGGCTTTGATATTTTGGATTTAATTACCAGGGAGTTACAAATTTTTGGAGGAATTATATTGCCTTTTTGTGTTTGTTTGTTTTGTTTTGAGATTCTTACACCTGTTGAAATGTATATCTCCTCTACTTTTGGGGGAGGGTCTTCCAAGGAGCCTTTTCATAATGGTGTGCCCCAGGATATTGACTTGTTGTGTAATGTGGAGTTTAGTTCCAAGTTCACTTCAACTTGTTCTTTCTCTAAAGTTTATTAGGGCAAGCTTGGTGTTTTGACACTATGCATACTGTATTAGGATTTAAGGGACCCACTGTCTCTTGGTGTGAATTGGGTCCTTCTGCTATTTCAAGCAGATGTGATATAGGCAATGGAACATATGAAGCATACTTTCTAGGATTATTCCTCCAGACTTGTGAGCAGTGTGTAGTCCAAGAGAGTTTGGGGGCTTTCTACGTAAGACCTTTCATGGGTGGGATCCCCACAAGTTATATCATTTCACTCTATTTTTGATAAGGGTGAATTTCCAGTACAGATCTTCAGCCTAGTTGGAGCTAGGTTATCATCTGGAGGGAATGAATTTGTTTTCTTTATTGTTTAAACTGAAGGTATCCATAAACGTTTGAGCAGGACTAAGCCTTGCATGTAATTCGATATAATGTCCTTCGATTTGGCTGGTGGTATAGCTCAGTGGTAAAGAACCCCATCTACCCTGTTCATAGTGCAGGGTTCATTCCCCAATGCTGCTTTGGAAGCAGAAACCACGCACTGGTAACAGCAATTTAAAAACACAATAGATAAAAACTTACAATAAGACCTGATTCAAACAACCACTTATATGACACCATTAATCCATTAAACAGTAAAGGGTAATAATGTTATAGACTATATTTCAAAACTAGACATTAGTAGAGGTAGAAGTCATAATAAAATAATCATGTCTTTGAACTAAAAAAATGTGGGGAAACTAGCCATAGCAATGCATATCTGCAATCCCAGCTACTCAGGAAGTTGAGGAAAGAGGGTCACAAGTTTGAGCCCAGTCTGGGAAACATAGTGAGACTTTGTCTCACAATACAAAATTAGAAAGTTCTGGGGATGTAGCTCAGTAGTAGAATTCTTACCTACAAATCACTAGGCCTTAAATTGTGCTTGTGCGCGCGCACACACACACACACACACACACACACACACACACACTCACACAGTCTCACACTCACACACAAGGAAAAACGATTGGGAGGAGGCAGAACTACAGAGGAAAGCAAGGGAAGTAAACATGAGAAAGTGGTTAACAGCCAATGAGGTCAGCAGGAGGGCTGTACCCCACCCTCCTTGGCCACAGGGACCATGGAGAGCTGACCCCTTCATTTACTTCTAGGCATCTGTGTGTTCATCTCTCTTCTCACTATAGACATCACTAGGATATTCCTGCCAATCCCTTGCCTGTCAGACCTGTGAATTGATTGGGTTTGTGTTTCCTTGGTCCCAAGACCCTCTGCAAGAGCACTTAAGAGCAATGTCTAAGATCAGTGTCAAGCCCGGGCAGTGTATCCTCTGAATGCCTCTGCTCCCAAAGGAAGGGACCACACTAAGGAGATCCTTGCCCAGTGGGGAGTTGCAGGAACTGACATTTTCCAGTACCCACCAATGTTCGCCGGGATGCACCGTCACACAAGCCTGCACACAGCTGGTCTCACTCCCAGTCACAGAAGGAGAACCACCATTTTCAAATGGAAAAAGGAAGGGCTTTTATCTCTCCACTCCACTTCACAGACCACACTTTCCACTGGCCACAGCTCTTACCGGGCTTATGTCACACTCTTCCCCACCCCAGCATGGCGCCCACTGCAAAGTACAGAAGTTGTTGACAGTCAGGAATATAAAAATGCCAGAGCTTCCACTTTCCCAAGGAGTAATCTTAGACAATGGGACCTTTGTTGAGATGGCCTTTCTTTTTTTCTTTCTTTTTTTTTTTTTTTGAGATGGCCTTTCTTTAAAGTCCCCATCAAGCTCAGAAGTGCCTGTCTGTCCACTGTCTGATTCCAGGTCTCCTTTAGCCCAGATTACCTACCAGCTGGTCTCTGGGGTTGTCACCCACAGCTCGCTGAAGGGCACTTCCCACATGCACCCCATCTCTAGAGCTCGTGCTGGGAAGCTCTATTTCTCTTATCATTATAAAAACCAATATCCGTGGGTTTCACCTGCTAACTCACACTACTACTGCACTCCAGCAGTAACCTATGAATCACCTACCTCAGTATGCCTCTATGTACCTGTTGATATTCATTCTTATGGAGAAACTGGAAGGTCCTGCCTTCCTCTAACCTGCCATCTTCCTTTGTCTGCGCCATTTTTTTTTTATTGTCTTTTTGAGACAGAGTCTTGCAACAATCCTGCCTCAGCCTCCCAAGTGCTAGGATTATAGGCTTGCACCACCACGTGCGGCAGGTATGGGCCATTTTTTAAAACTTTGCTGATATGATTTTACTTTTAAAAAGAGTCACAGGCAAACATTTACTGTTTGAAAAAATATTTTTTTAACTCAAAATCTAAGTGGATCAACGTAAATTTCTTACTTTGGTGTTTATAAATTTCTCGACTTACAAAGAATGCTTTCATTTTTGGACCTTTAAAATCCTTGGTTTGCACAGATTAAAACCTATGGTGGCTGTAAAACATAATGCCCACTGCTGTATTATTTATACAATCCCAAGAAACAGCTTCGCTTTTCCCCCTTAAAAGGAAAATTTACTCTGATTTGAGACATTTGTATAGTTGTATTTATAGTTTCATTATAGCTTTAGTAGTTGAGTCTTTCAAAATCTAAATCATTTGACTCAAGAATTTAGCTATAATTAATGAGAGAGGAAGATATATATATATTATTAGATTATATATATTAGATTCTTGTCAAATAATTTTTTATTTCATAATATTTTTTATTTGATAGTTATTGTTAGGCTAAATCTTAATAACCAGTTTGCAGGCATATGAATAATGATAGAATAATCATTTCAGAAAAATAAACTGTGCTTACGTGGTTGTGTGTGCTACCTAGTAGCCAGAGTTCAGATTGCTGTAGTGAAAACCTTCTACATGTGAACAGACTGGACAATATGCTTGTGATGTTTGATCACTCTGACATCAGTAAAATACACTAGAGTAAATAATTGCTTGGGGTTTCTTTCTCTTTGTGACCCCCACCATTTTGAGAGCAAACCACACTGTTCTGCGTCTTTGGGCTGTGGGTCTCACAGAACATTTTAACGTATAATTCTTCATCAAAAAATATCCCATTCAAACAACTTGGTTACAACTTGTGTGTCTGGATTCCCTTTTTGTTTAGGACAACTCTTGTGCTCAATGGCCATGGAAGCTGATCAGCTTGTCAACTGAGGACACTGTTTCCCTGCCATGGACATAGTACGTCCTTCTGTTCGGCTGTAGTGGAAAAGAGAGAACATGGCTTAGAAATTAGGTGTGAACAGTTATGCTCACATGCTATTCAAGCATAGTTTAAAATGTCATATTGTTGTCAAAGAGCATGGTTTCTCCTCCTTCCCCTCCTCTTCCTTCTACTCGTCCTCTTTCTTTTCTTCCCTCTCTTCTTCCTCCTCCCCCTTCTCCTCCTCATCCTCCTTTTCCACTGTAAATTAAAAAGCTAGATCTGGTAGGAAAAATAAAGATAAGAAATTTTGGTTGGCAGCCCAGAAGAACAAAGAAGACAGGTTTAGAAAAGAACAGATAATCATAAAGCCATCAGACCAAGCAGGCATAGATTTACCGAGAATCTAATGCTGTTGAACCTGTGGGAGGGAGCACGGGAAGTTCACAGTAATTGTAAAAAGTTCCACCTGGTGAGAGAAAACAACCATGAGAGAGGATTTGAAGATATCTCCAATGAAATCAATTTTAATCTGCAGAGTTCTGGTGATAGTTCATTCTAAACATTTGTTTTAAAGTCTTATTTGGGGTTTGCACTGTTTTTTTTTCTTACAGAACAAACCCGTGTCAAATTCTGTCATTTTCCACCTGACAGAATTTGAGTTTTACCTGAGCATGGGTAATGATTACACGTCTCTACTGGACAAAAATGCCTAAAGAAGTTTCATTTCACTTGGCTTTTTTATTCCTATTACTCCCATTTTCTCTTATAGCTTAAAGTTGGGTGCTACGACTACACATATGGTCTTTCATCGTGAATGCACTGTCAAGTTTTGCAAAAATTAATAGTCAAATAAAAATAATCTGTACACTTACAAAAGCTGTTGTAATTTCCTTACCTTTTTTCTTGCAATCTCTCCTAACAATGTCCTTTCAGAAAAATAATTATTGACATTTCTTATTCATGTAAGATATGGAATCCCCTTCATGGATGATAAACACACCAATGCCTACTAAATTATGTCCTGTATGAACAGGAACTGAGCTGCTGCAATATAAAATTAACCTTAAAGTTTTAGGGTAGGTGTCAGGCCTTCTGACTGAACTATCCTGAAGGAAAGAAGGCTTTTGGTCCTGGAATGAAGCCGGATAATCATACACTCAGGTACCTTGGAATAAGTAACTGTATTTTGACACTCAATTAGAGCTATATGTCAAACATCTGTTTTAAATGCTAAAATCAATTATCCTTTGAAGAAGATGTAACTTCAGGTAGTTTTATGAGATATTTTGGAATATGGAAGGATGTGCATTATTGAATATTCCCAGTTATAATAAAAAACATCAAATAGAGAAAAACAAACTTCAAAAGATACAGGAGTGGGGATACGTTGTGATTTTCTACATTGCAAAGAGAAAGGGATTTATTAATAAATGAGAAGGGACCTGACCAAACAATTCTAAAATATTTCATTAAAGAGTTATTAGAAAGAGCAAGAATATAAACTTGAAAGAGAATAACAATAAACTACAGAATACAGTTATAAAAAATTTGACTTACTTGTCCAAGAACAGTGCAAATGAATATTGATTTTCTTTGTTCTCACAAGACCATAAGCTTCTTATATAGAGAGAAATCTCATAAGATTGAACCAAAAAGTAAATATTATTTCCAATGTATTCTTTTTGGTAGCTGTGTAGGATGAAAGTAAAGAATTCAGTTATTTCTCAGTAGAGCTATATAATCTGAAAGCTCCTATCCATCACTGGGATAAAGTCTATATCAATATGGAATTTTAAAATGTATTTAACTTGAATGATTTGACTTGTATTTTCTCAATGCTTATTTTATAAGAGAAGTTGTGCAAGGTTCAGGTATCAGTTGTGATAAGTCACAGGGCATAAACTATAATCCTCATTGAGTTATAAAATTAATAGCTGAATTATAGTTTCTCTGGGAAAAAAATGTTCCCGTTTTTCACTTCTATCTGGATAGCACACAACTTGGTGCAGTGCCTTTGGAGGGTTGAGTTTGAAATATAGCCCAGAAAGCAATTATGCAGAAGTATTTAATGCTCATTTCTAAAATGCCTTCTCATGAAAACAGTGCTTCTCCAATACCTTCATAAACTGTATGAAAGCCTATTATATCCCTTGAGGAATCCAGCCGTCTACCTAATCTGTGGCAAGTACCCCTCCACCCTCTCCTCCTCCTCCAATTTCTCCAGTACTAGGGCTCAAATCCAGAGCCTTGTACACATTGCAGAAGTAATCTACTGAGCTACATCCCAGCCCTTTTTCAAACTTTATTTTGAGACAGTCTCCTTGTGTGGTCCAGGCTTCTATGGAACCTACTTTCTATTGCTGCCTGCCGAGGGAGCCGAGTTTATGGATGCATGCCACCCTTCCCAGCTCCCAATAATACCTTTTAAAATTATTTTACTTTCTTTTACTTTTTAGTAGTTTGGGAACAGGAAAGAAAGGCAACAGGATTTCCAGTCCGATTTAAACTAAGGGTACTTACTTTCCTGAAGAAATTACTACAATTATTTCCTCCACTTCTACAAATGGGATTAATATGTATTAAACTTTTATATCAAAATGCAATTAATATCTGCTATTACATGCATATGCACTTAGCCACAAATTCATCATTCCTACAGGAAACTTTCAATGATATATTAAAGGTACTGGAGGAAGTCAAGGTTTCCTTTAAATAATTCATCTAGCAAATGCCAATTCTTTGAAATAAGCTTACACTGTTTTTAATTTTTTTTTTTACTTGAGAGCAGTTCCAGAATTGCAGAAAAAAGTTTAAGATATATGGTAATAGTATACCCAGTTTTCCTTGCATTACATTATGTTGCACCAATGCATTACAAGTCGTGAACCAATATTGATACTTTACCATTGGCAAATTTCATATTTCATTCAGATTTTGTAGGTTTCCCTTATGTGTGTTTTCTTTTCAGAATCGTATCCAGGATTATATTTAATTATCTTTAAGTTACTCTGAGAGGTGACAACTTCAACTTTTCTTGTTTTGATGATCTTGACAGTTTTGAAGAAGTACTAGAGAGGTATGTCCTAGACTATCTCAGATTTAGGATTTGCCTGGGGTTTTTTTCTCTCTCTCCATTCACCGTTAGATAAGGCTTATGAGTTTTCAAGGAAGACCAGAGAGGTACACTGTCATTTTCACAACAAAGTATCAAGAGTTCAGACTCTGTCACTGTTACATCGTTACCGACCTCTGTCACCTTCCTAGGGACCTACGCTGTAACTTCTGTCAGTTAGTGGTGATAACATTAGCAAAGCCAAAACTCCTTCCTACATCAGTCTTGACTCACAGGTTCCCACAAAAGGCCGCATGTTTAAGACTTCATCGCCACCTTGGAGCTCTTGGAAGGTGGTGAAAACTTCCAGAAGTGAAGCTGAGTGGGGCGTTTTGAGGTCACTGAGAACGTGAGAACGTGGCTTCAGGCGGGAGCACAGTTTTGCTCTTTCTTACTTCCAGTTGTGCGAGAAGCAGCTTTGGTCCCCACGCAGTGCCCTCGGTGAGGTTTCGCCTCCTGCAAACTCAAAAGCAACAGGGGCAACTGAGACCGCCAAAACTATGACCTAAAATAACCCCTTTCTTTTTATGAATTATCTCAGATACTTTCTCCGGGAATGGGAAGCAGACTAACACACTGATCATTTAGCTTTGCCCTGTTCCTTGAAGTCTTAAACTCCATCAGTCACCTCCCAAATATCGGAATTGATATTCAAAGGTCAGCTTCCTGATGAGGCAAATAAAATATTTGAAGTAATCGAGGCACTCGAACATTTTAGAATTCACATATCATCCCTATTCAGCTTTTTAAAAAAATAATCTCTTCTGTGAGGATGCATGCCTATGTTCTCTTCTCTTCTCTATGGAAAAAACCACATCTGCCCTTGCAAACTTGCAACAGACTTTCTAGTTGTATTTTAAAGATAAAAGACCCAAAACACATTAATAAACACACAGACCTAAACAAAACAACATAATAACAACACAAAATTTCAGACAAGGTGATATTGGACTTCTAGTTGTATTTTAAAGGGACAATTGTTAAACTAAATAAAAATTACTGAAAGAAAAAGCAGGAAAACTTTTAAGATACATTAATCTTGGTGCAGGGAAAGACTTCTTAAGACAAGCCTTATTTAAAAATAAATTTTAAAAGAGCCATTATCAGTTTTAATGTAATCATTAAAAATTTCTTGAACAACTGAGCAAAGACAGCACTAAGAAAATTAAAATTAAATAACACATGGAAATAAAATATTTGCAAAATATTAAATATTAAGAATTAAACTAATGTTTAAAAGTATAAAAGTCATAATATTTTTTCAAGTATGTTTTTACAAAATTCAAAATGGAAAAACTCTCAAGAGAAAAGGGAACTGGAAGTACATTCCAAAACAGCTATCAGATGGCAAAACACAAATAATACAGATACACCAAAATGTGTACTTGTGATACTCAAACTGCAAATTAAGCCAATAATGACATTTAATATCTACTCATCAAACAGTGAAACTGTAAATAGAAAGTGAAGAGATACTGGTTAAGCAGCCATTGGGAAAATATAAATGGATGCACTATTAAAATAATGTTAGCAATACATATTTACATTTTAAGTGGGCACATCTGTAATTTAGTAATCCCATGCCTAATCATCTATCCTAGATTATGACTGAGTAAAAGATTTAGATTGCACAAAGCAATCTACCATGGAAAAATTAAACTATTCATACCATACACCAAAATAATTTCACTTAAGCTTTGACAAGTTCTAGAATGATTTGAATCAATCTAATATATGAAATGTAAAACAATCTGTTTAAAATGAATATTATTATAAAATTGTGTGTAATAACAGGCAAAAAGAAGCAACCTAAATGTCCATAACTGGTGAATTGCATTTCTACTTTGAAATAAGTGGATAAAAATAAGAGAAAGAAATAGGATTTCCTACCCATAAGTAACTTGATTAAGTTTATTACTCAATATTTTATTCTCTTTGCAGATATTGTAAATAGGATCATTTTCTTTTAACTTAGTTTGTTGTTAGTGTAAAGAAAGGCACTTCATTTCTGTAGGTTGGCTATCCTCTAACTAATGCTTTACTGGGTCTCCCATTTTGCCATTGGGTCTTTAGAGTCTTCTACATCTATAAATATGTCATCTGCGGAGATAATTTTACTTCTTTTCTGGCTTTGAAGTGTTTTTATTTCTCTGTCCCCCTAAGTCCAGATTGGATCAAACTCAGCACCTTGTGCTTGCCAGGCAGGTGCTTATTCCGCTGAGCTATATCCCCAGCCCACCCCCCTAAGCCCAGCTGGGACTTTCAGTATTACGTTGGATAGTGATGGTACTGGGCATTCTTGCCTTGTGCATAATCTTAAGAGAAAAAGCTATGAACTTTTCACTACTCACTGTGGTGTTAGGTGGTGGCTTTTCATACAGGGCTCTACTTGTAAATTCCTCAGTACTAATTTTTTGAGAGTTTTTTATAGTGAAAGAATGTTGACTTTTCTCAAAACTTGTTTCTGCCTGTATTGAAATGATCTTGTGGTTTTTACCCTCCCATCTGTAAATCTGATTTATCACATTGATTAATTTGGCAAGGCAGAACCCTCTTTGCATCCCAGAGGAAAGGTCGCACTCGTGTGTGATTCTTTGAGTGTGCTAGTGAATTTACTTTGTTAGTGTTTGTTCAGTAGTGTTCATCTGAGCTTATCAAAGTATTTTTCTTCTCATGCAGTGCCTTTGGCTTTAATATGAGGGTAATATAAGATGATGACATAAAATGAAATTATTCCTTGTTTAACTAGAGTTCCATTCCTGTGTCTAAGCTGGTAATTGAATTGGTCGCTAAATGAAGAACTGTATATAGAATGTACAATATCTAGGACAAAAAAATGGCCAAAAGAAACTCCAGCTTGATGAATTTGCTTTTATTTGCATAACTCTTCCATGCAGTACTGTAATGCAGAGTACAACATAAAACCACAGTACTGAACTGTACTAGTAGTAAAAATGCAATACTCTATAAACAAAGTATACTATCAGATAACAGACACTGAAGCTGTAGGAACATAATGTACAAGACTGTATCAAAAAAAAAGTAAACTAAAATACAGGTCCTAAGTCCAAGTAGCTGGCCTCAGCCTTAAGTTCAAACAGTTGTTAACCAAGTAGGTTGTTATAAAGAAGAATATCTGTACTCAATTTTGGGGGAGAGTTTGAGAAAAATCAGTGTTAATTCTTCTTTAAATGTTTGGAAGAGTTCACTTATTAATTCAATCTCTTCAACTTAGTAATAGCCTGTCCATATTTTCTATTTATGATTTAGCCTTGGTAGCTCATATGTTCTAAAAATTTATTCATTTGTTCTATGTTATTCTGTTTGTTGGTGTAAAATTATTTCTACCAGTCTCACGATCTTTTATTTCTGTGATGTCACTACCACTTTTGTAATGTTCCTATGTTTATTTCTGATTTCCAGTTTTCTCTCCTTTTATTTTTTTTTTCAATGTTCACCAAACAACTTTTATTTCAAGTGTTTAATTAGGTGTGCACACGGGCCTGACACAGGTTTGGGCTCAAGAAATCCTCATGCAGAATTGTATTCTTATAAAGAAGCCAGTTCCATCCAGGTCTACTATCTACACACCTATGTTACAACATTTATATCAACTCTGGTATCTGAAGAAAAGATACGCATACAATATGTTCATCTAAGTTAATATAGTTTACAGAAAGATTAAAAATTCATGTCACACCAAACTCAAAAATTGTCTTAAAAGTTTGAATATAAAACTCAGATCCACCTGGAATGACTATGGTGTTTTCTCTTTTAATTTGAACAATTTAATTAAATTCTTTTCTTTAATGTTTTCTCTTTTCCATCAGCGTAAAATGTCATCTTTTGTAGTGTTTTTGTTTCTGATTTTTAATCTGGCTGTATCTTCAGATTTAGCCACTGTTTTCATGTCACTTTAAATTTGTTTCCTCATTTTGTTGGCTTGGGGGATATTGTCTTGCAAGGGGAACAATATAATACAGGGCACATATTTTACAAGATTATTTATAATAGTCAACCAAAGAATGATATACAAAGGGAGTACAAGAAATCCACACACTAAGACCAAGGAAACTAGCCCGGACCTGGATCCCGCGGAAATGTCCTGCATGAACCCAGCTGAAGACATAGAGCTCATAACAATGCCTCCCACGAGTCCAACTGGAGGCCCAGAGCCCATAACAATATCTCACGCAGGCCTTTTTCGTGGATCTGTGCTGGGAAGGCCCAAAGATCAGTGGTGGAATCTAGGAAGTCTGTGCCAGTGGGATGAAGGATCTGTGCTAGCAGGCTGAGGGATCTGCACTGGAGCCAGGAAGCGACGCTCAAAGTAAGGACCAGAGCTCCCCCGAAAGGTACCACAGCCGTCCTCAGCAACAGTGAGGTCCCAAGATCCTCCGATGGTCAAGATGACCGAGTTCCCATCAGGGAAGCCAGCGCAGCAAGCTTCTCCTGGAGACCGACAGTGCACCATCTTCCCCTCCAGAGCCAGGAAGTGAAAATTAAGTTATGGGTAATCTTCAAGCCTCTGCTTTCACTGGATTGGAATGAAGAGTCATAGAGGATTTTGTGTAGAAGAGTGACAGTAGGATACAGATCTTCAAGCCCCACCCACCGCTTCATGGAGAGAAGAATAACGGGTAGAGACACAAGCAAGGAGACAGAGACTGTGCCAGCCATTCAAGTGAGAAGTAAGCGTAGCTGACACCAAGGTAATAGAGAGGAGGGCGGGAACTGGAGGGGGTACTTGATTCACTTCCAGCAAAGAACTGGAAATTCTAACAGACTGAATCTTTGAGTTGAGAAAACAAGAGACATTAAAGATAAATCTAAGGTTCTGAGCCACTGAAATTGGAAGGCGGTGGCACAGAGTCTGTGGCATAGACTGGCAGAGTGAGGAAACAGGACTTGTTGGGGACATGTGTTTGAGATACACGTGTGACTTTTGAGTTTTACCTACAAGTGTTTCTGATAATCCTAAGGAAAACATTTACCTACTCTCACACACTTATTCTGTTAAATCCCAGCTTAATACCTCAGAAATCACTATGAGGAATTCTCTTCCAGGCAACTTTCTTAGCGCCCACTGGTAGCTTCTGTCTCCACTTTTCTGTACTATCTACTTGACAATTCTGTTATATCTTACGGTCTCATGAAAAAGTGAAGAAAATATTTCCATCTGTCAACACGTCTATTTTTGCACAGTTGCAGACAGCAAAATGTCTTACTCTGATTATGGTTAGTCACTGTAGTATATATTTCCAAATTATATCATCTCTGTAATGTTGCTTGTATGTGTTCTGTCTCATCCTAATTCCTATCAAAGTCTCATTTCACCCTTTATAAGAAGAATGGCCATTAGGATCTGCTCTTCTCTGAATGTTTTTCTCCTTCAAAAATTTCTAATTGTGTTTGTTTTTTCTGTTGAAATGTTTTTCAGGCTATTCCAGGGAAAAGGAGCCAGACTCTTGCCTTGAAAAAAGTAGCATACCTAATTTTTACAGAAAAAGAATTAGTCCTACTAAAAAGATGAAGGTCCTAGCAAATGAGCGCTGCTACAGTAAAGACGCACTTCAGGGTTTGCAGACACTGAGGCGTGAGCATTCTTGGAGGCTCCTGTCTTCCCGGCTTAGTAACGACAGTACTGACACTGTGCTCAACGAAAAGAGGTGCTTGAGTCCATTGTTGATGACCCATAAATTTTAAAGATAATCACTCCAGTCAACTTGAAATTCTTCTGAAAGAATGACAAACACAGGGAAGAGTCTTCAAACCAAAAATGTTCCCTTGAATCAGGACGAACTGTGGATATTATTTCCTAATTTTCATCCTTCAAGACATACTCACCAGAGTACTGTTAAGTCTTAGCAGTTAACAGGACTCCTGCTGCTAATAATGCTATTAACTCTACTGACAGCTGTCTTCCACTGAGCACACAACTGCCAGAACTTTGTAAAATGCTTTCACTTTTATGTCACTTAATTTTAACTCAATCAATAGGTATAATTTTCATTTGCCTTTTACAAGTAAATAAAACGAGGCTTAGAGAAGAAAAACAATGAGAAGCCTGGTACTGTCTCCAAATCTAGTGCTCATACACCTATATACCTTGGGTCAGGTTGATTTTGATATTTAATGAGATATGCATTAGCACACCAATTTCACAAATTTGAAGAGTTGAGCTTAAGGTGGTTTAAGAGGCAGAAACAGGAATGTTCTCTTTTCATTGCTCTGTGCTGTTGAGTATCAGCAGGACCCTCAGAGACTTTAAGAGATAATTTGATAAAAGCAGTTCTGAGAAGATAGGATGAGATCAAAACATAAGCCCCCCTAGGAAGGAGAATGGCTCCCAGTCCACAAGCTGGCTACCACCCATCTTGGTTATATGCATACATCAAGCTAAACTGTGTATTTCCCAGACCTAATGATGGCAGCAGATGTATTGGGTTATTAAAGTTGGTACTATAACTTTTTCTATCATGCAGCAAGCTCCTCTTGCTTTGATTCACTGCAGCATTCTGATTTTAATTTCGGTTCATGGGCAGATTTCCACAGCAACATAGAGACCAGTTCCTCTGGTCTCTATGACGATTATATCTCTCATTGTAACCAAATGGCTGGGCAACTTGCTAAACAGATGAGGGGTTTTCTTTGTTCGCTTTGCTTTATTTTGTTCTATTTTGTTTTGTTTTTGTAAACTTGGCAGCATAACTCTCCTGGAGTCACTTGGTAACTGACTAACACATTTCTATACATGCACATTGTGATCAAATGCTGAACTATCGTGGTTTCACCTAGGTAATGTTCTTATGTGAATTATTCTACAAGTGACAAACTTTAGTCATGCTCTTTGTGAATTCATTATCTCACCGCAATCCTAAAACAGTAGTAAAGGCCAATTAGTGATGTAATTTTGATCCACTGTGTCTAAACATGAGTGAATGTATTTATTATTCAATTTCTCTAATTGCAGTTAATTTCAATATTGTGGCAGTAAATAAATGATGGTTGAATTCACAAACTTAAGTTTCACCCAGTTAGTCACATGTTAATATCGATAACAAATGCACGGGTAACCAAATAGAATTGGTAACCCATTTCTCTTCTCTGTGGCAGTTTATCGAGTTAGATATTTTCATATTGCATGGTTTCTTGCTTATTAACTATGACATATATTACTACTTTTCTCATATAGTTCTGAAGATTGAGAAGTGAACATTTTACTTGCCTACTGTTATGGTTGATACATTGTGTCAACTTGGAGAGTCTAAAGGTTTGGCTGAGTGACTCGGCAGGAAGCCAGGGTGCTTACTTCATATACATCCTGAGCCTGTGGAAGAGGAGGGCATGGGGACTGTATGAGAGCTACACGTCTACTGGATGGGGGTAGGCTGTTTACAATGTAAGGGAAGGAAAGAAGCTGCTTTGCCACCATTCCCCCCTTTTGTTCTTGTTTTTGCTGTGCTCTGCTGCCATGAATGTTTGCCCTCTGCCATGTGCCACTCTGCCTCAGAACCAGCCAAGTATGGACTGAAACTTCCCCAAACTATAAGCTAAATAAACCTTTCCTTCCTTCATTTTGGGCATTGGGCATTTTGTCTCAACAATGAGAGAAAAGTAACCAAGGCACCTATCATGAACTTCATGAAAATATACTATGTACATTTTTTCCCAAATAAAATAGATTTTAGCACAAGCCAATGCATCTCAATAGGCCTGGGTTTGAAAAAATGCAAAAAACTCCCACACATTTGTTCCAAACTATCAAATTATAAAAAGATTAAATGAGAATCTAAAGAAATGTCATTCAGTATTGTTATTAGGTGAGTAATTTCTCTCTGCATTTGCTGGCACTTCTTTTACAAACCAAGAAGATATTAGTGTGACATTCTACTAAAAGTTTAAATTACTCATTTTTCCAGCCCTCTCTTTCTGAGGTAATTAATACACTAAAATCTTTCCCCTACTCTGTAAAGGTATATTTATAGGAAGATAACATTCAAATTGCATTCTAAAAAGACCTATTCAGTGGAAATATATCTGAATATCATCTATAATCCTTTGTATTATTTTTCTGAAATTCTTTTTCATTTTAAAGAGAAAAGAACAAAAGCAAAATAGCAAAAACAAGGACAAACACAAAAGAACACAATAACAATAAAAATGATACAGAACTCCAAAAACAAAGATGAAAGGAAATTAACAATGGTTGTTGTATTACATATTGTTGTCTTCCAAGTAGTTGCTCAAATAGCCAGATAGAGGCATGCAAGATTGATCTAGCAATTAAACATTAGCTGTTCCTTTCAAGAAGCCATTAGAAATCAGCAGTAGTTGAGACCATATCACCTTGTCTATAGATTAGTTGTGATTGTACTATTTTCTATGATAATGGGTGTCTGTTTGTCAATATGTCTTTGTACTTTTATGTTTCTAAAATAAAAAAATAAAAAAAAAACAAAGAAATCAGCAGTAACAATTGTCTTAGCTATCTTGCGTATGTGTGTATTTTTATCAGAAACAAATTCATACATATTTAGGAATAAACCAATCGTAGTATGAAGTGTTCTACTGACAAATGGAACCAATGCTGCAGACATTCCTTAGTATGTTCAAGATATACAGACACTTTAAGAATGACTGAAACTTTGTAAGAGGACTTTCTATCAAGTTACCATATGTCACTGTGGCAACTGAAATTTTAACTAGATAAAAATGAGAAGAAAAATAAGACATTTAGAATATGCGGAAGAAGATAATTACCTAAAAACTCCCCATGACCCCAGCAAAGTTCAAACTGGCGTACCCTGTGGGGGCCAGTGGATAGAGAAACAATAATAAATAGTGACCCTACATAGAATGAGAAGTAAGTTACAAAGTGGAAAAATACCAAAGGTTTCTCTTTTGGTCAAGGTGGTGACTTTCAACATTCGGGTTTGATCAGCACTTGCAGGTATAAGGCATCCATAGTTTGTGTAGATAATAGTTTCACGTCACTTACATTCAAAAGCCTTTCCATTTTGTAAAGTTTGCTATTTTTAAAAATGCATCCATATTGGTTTTTCCATTTTGCAAGAGCAGAAGAAATGTTTCTATGTCAAATGTTACTTGAGAAAAGCGCTTAACAGATGATATGCCCCCCAGTATTTAAAGAAAGTTACATGGCTGAGAATATCACATTGTCAGCACGTCACAGCATTCAATGTATGAAGAGGTACATCCTAACATTTTTTTTTTAAAGCAAGTCATTTCGTAGGCAAAGCATACTGTTAGCAAAATGTAGACATTTCTTCTTCCCATTTCTCAGGCATTCAGATTACATACTGTAAATGAAATTCATGAAGAAATATTTCCTGTTGCTTTTTGCATTCCACATTCTTCAGCATTTTCCAAAGACATCATAGCTTTCTAGCACCTTGTTTAGAATGAGCTCTTGCTATCTGACCCAGCAATTCGACTTTAACTAGCCCAGTGCTGAATGGCTTCTGTGCGTGTTCCGTTAATGCATTCCGTAACCCTTTTGCTTTGGAAAACTACAGCGTATTCCTGGGAACCTTAGAGATTCAGGGAAATCTTTGAGGCTTTATTAGCATGAATCACCAGAAAGAAAATGAAATCCACTTTGAATTTACCTTACAAAAACAAATGAAACTATAAAATTGTCCATTGTCCCTTGGTGTTATTAGCATGTTAAAAAATAACAAACCACCCCAAGTCACTGAAGTAGAGAAGGTACTTCATTCCAAAGCTGTGAATTTCCAGTATAGTCACTAAGTATAAATGTATTCTAAAGCTGCTATTTTACCATGTATTGTCTGAATACCAATAATGAAATTACCTGTGATGGCTACTGTTTTCTGAAATGAAAGATCTTCCAAAAGGAGGCTTCTGTTATCATTTATAAGGCTGAAGACCACTAAGCACATAACCATGCAGAACGTACAAAAGTCAGGATCACTTATTCTTTCTGCCTTTGTTCGAGAGATTGATTGGAGGGAAAAGAAGAGAAGACAGGCTTGCATGTTAAAGTGAAATAGGAAAAAAATCCATGTGTGTATCAGCACTGGAATTTAAAGGAAATTTGGAGAATATGAAATCATTTAAAAAATAATTATATCAAGCCCATACCATGGAAATGTCTTGACTATCTGTGTGAATGGAAAGGGATGAGCATAAAAATCCAAAACAGGGATTAGTACGTTGTACATGCACTTTTCTCTGAGTAAGTCCCAGATTCTCTTCTTGTTTTGTCCAAGGTAAAGTACAGAGCAAGGTCATATGGGATTATCGCTGATTATATACTTTGGAGAAAAATGAAAGGACACCATTTAATTTAGGTAAAGCAATTCAGATACATAATCATATACAGTATTGAGTTCTCGAGCTCAAGTTCACAACTTTGAGTCACAATTTTGATAGTCACAATTGATAGTCACAATTTTCTGATGAGAAATAAAAAGGTTTTTTTTTTCCTTTTTGCAAAAAAGATAAAAATTAACATTAATTCAGCAGGTGAAGAGGACACATTTTGGAAATAGAACATCTAACTCTACCAAACTTGAAGAACCTTTTGTAAGCAAAAGCTGTTTAAATCATCAACAAAGAAACCCATCTGTTTGCTATTTATAAATTCTAGACTTCTAGGAATGAAGAAATGGGATAATGATTTTCAATTACAATTAACTGAGAATAACAGCATACCAAAATTTATTTGGTCTATAATTTTCCATCTAATATTTCCTGCGTGACTCCTGATACATCCCCACTCTCTTATTAGTACATTGGCAGTCAACTGTTTATAAACGGAGATAAATAATCAAAACCCATCTATCTCTTAGAGTCAAATATTAGAAATGATTAGGTTTCTCAGCTAAAAGAGGAAACATTTAATCAGGTATCTGAATTACTACATCATTCCAATTTTAAAGTAGATTTGCCTATAAGTGCAAGAATGAAACGAAACAAATCAAAATACATGTCTACTAGTAATTTTAAGAATATATCTTCACTGACAGTAGTAGCAAAGGGAAGAGAAGTCAAACAGACATATCTAGGGAGTTTATTGTTCCATCTACTGATGGTCAGAAATATTAGAAAAATAGTGGCACTGCTTTTTATGATGCATAATATCATGTTACATATTATGATAGTCTAATACATTTTCAGGACTGTCACTGGATTCTAAATATCCTTAGAGTATGTTTTTCTATGTGAAGAGTGGGCAAATTTACTAGGTTGCTCTAGTAAATAGTTATTTACTAGCTAACAAAGCAAAGGATGAAGAGAAACATGGACAGGGAAATAAGAAAACAATCCTGTAACGCAAAAATGCGTTTTTTGGAAGTCACTTAGGTAAAGAAAAGGGAGAATGAATAGCATAAGGTAAAAATTGTAGACAAACTTGTTCTGGAAGGAGAGCTGTATGTCTACCTGTCCAACCTGAACCCAGTTGTATTCCTATGCATGTCCTATTAAGAACCCAGGTTTAATATTTAAAAAGCCATTCTCTGCCAAACTCAGAACAAAACTTATTATTAAATTAATGGAACAAAGTTAGAAACAAATATATGTTACAGATATATGCAAGATTTGTTATTTTGTTGTTAGTACTATATGGACCAAAGCTGAGACTTCTTAAATGATTTATTTAGCACATACTCATTGACTGCACATCACACATGGAGCACTGTCACAAGCACATGAAGATATATTACTGCATAAAAATGACATTCCTTCTATGAGCCCTTTTGTCATGAAGCCAGGCTGCTGCCTTTCAACAGGGCAATCATTTCTGGGCTCCTGTAAAAGATCCCACACATTTACTCTGTAACCATCAGCACATCTTTCTTTCCCTGGGAATAGTTTTGCCAAGGTACAGGCTTTCCCAAAAGTCCCATTTCATTAGCTTTCAATTTAAATTTCAGAGCTAAGAGTGTAAGTCATTAGTATAATATTTGTTTAGCGTTCATAAGGCTCTGGGTTGATACCCAGGACTGAAAAATAATAACATAACATAAAATAAAATGTATAGATTGCAATATTGGACATTTCTTTGAAAGATCTAAATAAAAATTTCTAGAACAACGTTGGCTATTTCTCTAGCCATGAGTCAATTTTCCCTTAAAGGTTGATATGAGGCCAACAGTTTCTCTTCTGAAAATCATGATGCATGCTTAGGATGCCAAGCCCCTTTGCTAAAACCCATTGCTGGAGTTAGACCTGAAACTTTGGAAGTCTCTGTATTTCCTGACTAAGCATGCATAAGAGAGATACCAAAATGGGACCCTGGGACGACAGGAAAAGATACAGATTCCCCTGATACAGAGGATCCCACAGCCTCTAAGTCCTCTCCTTGGGAATGGTCACTGTTTGATGCTTCCCCTTGTGGCCCTGGTTACAGAACCACCCTGGGACCCAGAACTTCAGCACCAGCTGCGGGGCGCTGTGACCTGCTGTGGGTTTCTGGTCCTTTAAGAACATACTAAGTTGCCTTTCAGAGCTGGTTCTTCATGTCATTTGCTTTTTCTTTCTGGCCTTCACAGTGCACTTTTAGTTGCATATAGCCTGAAGGTTCTCCTTGCTGTTGGCCTCTTCCAACCACTCCTGCAGAGAGGCCATATGCATTCTTAAAACTGGACTGCAAAACCTCAAAGATGGTGGTTCAGGCCGGGGCTATATCTCAGCGGTATAAGCGCTTGCCTAGCAAGCCTGCCGTCATGAGTTCAATTCCCAGTACAGAAAAAAAAAGATGGTAGTTTGACTGAATGGCTTCCCAAAGTGAACCTCCCCACCCCAGCATGAGCCCTTTGAAGGCCTGGGTGTGCTACAGGGTGAACCTCCTCTGCCTTCAAAGCTGGGCAGATTGCTGGAGCTCTTTCTGCAGTTTTGTCTCCCTGGGACACTCCAGGCTTCTGCTCTAACTTCTCCTCCTCCACTTCCCCAGCACCAGGGACTCTGCATTTTCTTTTTCTTTCGAGTGGTTCCTCTTATACTGAAAACCCTGGGACCCTAGTGAGACAACCTTGATTCAGAGGCTGGTCCATTCATTTTTGTCCCAAACTCTGCTTCTGAAGTGTGGTCAATAGCATCTCTTTTTCTCTAAGATATAGAAGAATTTTATTTTAGAAATGGAAGAAAACACAGAAGAATTGAAAAAGAGTATGAAAAACATACGCTTGTACTAACTGCAATTGCACATGGCCCACTGACTTCCGGCTGCCAGCACCACCTCATCTACATCTGCACAGGGTCTGCTGAGACCTGGGCCAGGAGCAGAGGCCAGAAGTTCCATCCAAAGCTGTCCCTGTCTGTCTCTGCCGGAAGTGGCAGGGAAGAGAGGCTGTTTGAGGTGCTTCCATAATTCCAGTCTGATTTAAATTAAATTTGCAAATTTCTGCGGGGGTCTTAACTGCTGTGAGAGGTAAAAATCAAAAGAAACACAGTCAATAAAAAGTGAGGATACATGACATTTAGATGTCAGCTTTTCACGCCTCTAGCCTGACTGCCTACTTATCCTCCTATCAATCATGCATAATTACCAAACATTGCCACTAGTAGGTCTCCAAGATGCAAATTAACCGAGGTAATAATGAGAGAATGCAGTTGGAAGCACACCAGTTTGGAATCGTGTAGAAAACCTGTCATATGTATCTAAGAAGGGTGAATATAGACTATTTTCACTATTTTTGAGACTCATCTGGAACTTCTTTAACTCTAGCTGGTTCATACGTGCAAATGGGATATGTCAATTAAAAGAATTTCACTATATTTATTTGCTCAATATCAGGCTTATGGCAGGCACTTGCAAGTGGCCTATTTTATACGCTTTACAAGTTCCCCCTGGTAGGAAGAGCTGTTTTGTTTTTTAGCTTTCTTCATCCTTTTTCATCTCTTATAAATACTCCAATCTTTTAGAAATGAGACTCAGCTGTCCGTGCATATTATAGGATTGGAATTGATCCCGATATTTTGATTTGTTGTTATTAAGCACTTTAAAATGCTAACATTAGTTTGCAAAACAAATGTCCAGAGCCTTTCAAGATGAAGGAGGTTTGAACCTCTCATCATTATCCCACCCCACACAAAGCCATCTATCTTCTCTGGAGGACGCCAAGGTATTAGAGATAAATGATTCTAAAGAAAAATGTGACATGAGCTGAGTGTGTTCTAAGGATTCAACAAAATATCAAGAAGATTATGCAATTTTTTTTTTTTTTTTGCGGTACTGGGGATCGAACTCAGGACCCTGCGCTTGCTAGGCAAGCGCTTATTCCACTGAGCTATATCCCCAGCCCTAGATTATGCAATTTAGAAAATTCAGTTCAACCAGTGCCCCAAATAAAAGTCTGTATTAGAATTTTTCATAAAGCCTAAGTGCAATTAATAGAATTATTTTCATTTGAAGTATATAGGGTCAGTTTGAAATAAAAAAAAATATATATATATGTGTGTGTGTGTGTATATATATATATATATATATAATTCTAAATTACTGAAAAACAGAAAAAAAATTAAAGTACAAATTTCCAATATTTTGCCATTTTTATGCAGGCCTATCCATCCATTAGTCTTCCTCAAATGTGATCTCAAAAGGCAAATTTCAAATGTTGTATGACACAGAACTCAAAGCCATGGTAAGATGCCCTTCTTCAATTTGCTTCTAGCTCAGATTTACCCACTTTGGCTTTCCTGTTTCCAGTCCGGTGTTTCTGAAAGTCATTGCCACGTTAGTGCTTCTCTCCTCCAAATGTGGTTTTGCTTTCAGCATTGTGCATGATTGTCTCCCTGTAAATCAATGTATAAGTAATTATTCTGGATTTCTAACCAACAATGCAGCACAAGCATAGGGTCATACCATATTGGTAGATACCCACTCAAGCTCTCCCTGTCCCCTTGGTATTTGGATCTGATTTCCTTGATAGAGACTCTGCTTTTTCCCTCTCACTTTCTCTTTTGTTTGGAATGAACTCAGTTCCTGATGCATTTCCCAGATGTATGGAATTAATGCTCCACAACCAGGTCATTGCTATCTTGTCCCTTTGAAAAGACAGAGTGAATGAGAAACAGAAGTTTTGAATCAGTAAGTCAAAACATATTATCATCTTATAATTTATAATTGATTAAAAATAATTTATAACATTTCATTTACATATCTCCAGGATAAGTGTCTGTCCATCCTTGTCTTTCAATTTGTATTGGGCAGCTGTAACATTTATAACAATCAAATTGTAAAGAGGTGATCTTGGGTATTTATCTTGGTTACTTTTCTCTCATTGCAGAGACAAAATACCTGACTCCCAAAATGAAGGAAGGAAAGGTTTACTTAGCTTACAGTTGTGGAGGTTTCAGTCCATACTTGGCTGGTTCCAAGGCAGAAGGCTGCATTTCATGGCATGGGGAACACAGCAAAAGCAAGAAGCACAGAAGGCCAGCAGCCTCTTCTGCTCCCTTACATATGCAAACTCTCCGCTCCAGGGCAGCGCAGCACTAGAAGCCACCCTAGGACTGTGTGAGAATTTGGCCGGAACAGGCAGACACAAACCATAACAGTACTGAAAGTCCTTAATGGAACTCAATATAGTACAGTAAGCCCAAACCCGGTTGTGAGACTTAATACGAGTAAGATGTTTCTGTTTCTTGTTCCTATTGTTTTCTGTACCACCAATATAATTTAAAATAATTTCATGATATGTGTGATTTTGGATTAAATTTTTAAAAACGGATTTATTCCACTAGCTAGCCTATTAAATTATTTAAGGTGACTAGAACTGTACTTAATTTTTTAAAAGACACTCTATCTGCTAAAAAGGAAAAAGAAGAAAATTAACATTTATTTAGTAAATAAAGTAAACCAGGAAACATAGCCAGTGCTTTAATCATACATTGTCTCATTAAATTTTCACACAAATTCTGCAGGTAGATGCTATTAAACTTTTGAGTTATGTTCTGTGCTAGAGGCATAGGGCTCTTACAGTACAATATAACAAGACAGATAAATCTCTGTTGATTGAAGAAAGTCTTAACTTAGAAATGTGAAAACTGATGATCAGAGTTAGAAATCTTATTCAAGATAATAACCTTAGTCAAGGTAAATCTTATTAATAATTTATGTGAAGACAACAATTCGCAGCATAACAACCACTGGTAAATTCCTACAATCCTGTCTAGTGAAACTATGTATTGTCTCTAATGTTCTTTTAATTATTATTTTTCTTATTCTCTTTAATGATTTGATCAATCTTCTATTCTTACATCTGATAATCTGAGCAACTTCACTGAAGATACCAATATGTAATATAACAACTCCTGTTAATACCTACCATTTGGTTTGAGACCCTGTATCATTTTTAATGTCCTTGCTTTGTATTGTTTGTATTTTGCTATTCGTATTAGACAATATATTACTCATCCACCAAATAGTAATCAGCCCACTATGTTAGTGTGTATAAGTCAAAATTCTTGGACTTGCATGCTAACAAATTAGCTCAGACCTCAGACACTAATTGCCCTCTCAAAAGAGGCAACTTACCCAGGGAAAGCAGGGGCAGTGGCTAGGGCCCACAGAATTTCTGAGTGCCAATAACAATGTCTAATTTATCTTGAAATAAAGAGAAAAAATAGAATTTCAGTGTTGGAAAATATATTCATCTTTACACATTAAGAAACACAAAATACACTTTTTAATGTTTTGCTTTGTTTGTGGTGGAAGGGGCCCACAGACACCAAATTGCCTAGGACATAGGAAAGTTGAATAGCCACCTCAGCATTATTTTAAAATTTTATTTCAAAAGAGAAAAAAATCAATGAAAGTAATACAACAAAATTTCAAAACAAGATAATAGGAGAGCAACAATAGGTAATGCTTTGTGTATAGCTTTAAGAGCAATTTTACTGATTGAGGTGTATTGAGGTGAGTCTCCCAGAGACAGAGGAGTATAAAAGTGTTTTTTTCTTAGATCTGAGCTATCCAACACCTCTGGCGTTGCCTAGAGGCTGCATTAGGTTCCAGCTTGGCTGATGCTCCAGCTTCCAGAAACTTGTGATATATCTATTAATATCTATAAAGAAAGACTCTTAAGCCTTGACCACATATGAAACGTCTTCTATTTCTATTCTGTCCCATATGGTGGCAATATGACCACTTAGATTTAATTAAAACTAAACAATTTGTAAAACTTTAGTTCCCCTGCCACAATAAGCCATATTTCAAATGCAGCATAAATGCATGTAGCTAGTGATATTGGGAAGCACAGATTAATGAATATCTCTAGCACTGTAGAATGTTCTATTGGACAATGTTTCTCTAAGATCTTTCACATTAGCTTCCTTCTCTGCCTCTTCTCAAGCAGTGTAATTAAGGTTTGTCAGGAGAACAGAGCATGTTGGGGATTTATTCCTTGTTGTAAGTAATGTTACTGAAATTCAAATAAGTTGCCTATTCATATCAATATCGCCTTTAAAGTAAGATCATAAGGAAATTGATATTGTCGCCCCAATATTGCCTTTAGTAATCTTCATAAATTTAGAAGTTGAGAGGGTATCAGGCAGGACCGAAAACGAAGGTGCAGGGCCCGGGAGGATGCATTATACCCATACCTGTGTCTGGCCATTCATCAACCCGATCTCTCAGTGAGATTCTCAGGGAACTCACTCCCCCTCTCTTCAGTCTCCTTTAAAAATGGTGGTGCCCTCACCACGTTGTGAGCATGAGAAATCCCACCTTTTCTTTCCTTCAGATGCCGTATTGCTTGGTCAGGTCAAACAAACCAATTATTTTTCACAGAGGGGCCTGGAGTAGCCTTTTATCCCATGTTGGAATAAGAGGAAATGCAAGTAAAGTGCTCACTCTTGCCCAATCTCAAGTGTGATCTTCCCCAAGGTGGTCAGAAGTGACCCTGCCATGTATGATCAGGTGTAACCCTTGTGTGTCGTTAGGGGAAGTCTCTGCTGTCTCATTCACTCATTGTGACACACATCGTGCCACTGTGTGTTTTATGGGCATGGACGTATGTGACAAGTCCACTTCTTCATATTGAAAATGTAGGCCATATATGTTTTGTAATGTTCTGCAGATTGTCCAAAAATAAAAACCAACATGCCCTGTTTCCCCCAAAGACAAAAATAATTTAACACTTGTTCTTCCAATATACACTTCATGGGAACTAATGTAGTGGGGGCAAGGTGGCACAGACGTGTAATGATAGCCCTTAGGAGGCTGAGGTAGGAAAATGGCCTGAGTTTGAGGCCTGCCTGGGCTACATGTGAGTTTAGAGTCAGCCTGAACTACATAGCAAGACTGTCCACAAAAGGAAAAAAAAAAGGAAAAGGGAAAAACAACTGTATTTCAGTTGTAGGTTGAATAATGACCCTCCACCACCACCATTTCGCCTAGGGAATGTCTAGGTATATAGCGATCCCTAGGGGAATATGCTACCTTCTGAGATTAAAAACAACAGAACTTTGCAGGGGGGCTGAGCTTTTGATTTCAAAATGGAGACATTATTCTGGGCTAGCCGGGTAAACGCAATACAATCACAGGAGTCCCTTCAAGAGGGAAACGAGTAGAAACTGAAAGTCGATTTGAAAGATGGAGCAAGCGGCTGCAGGGTCCTCCAGAAGCTAGAAAATGTTGATACACCACCCCTGAGTCTTAAGAAGGGAAGAAATCTGGCAGGGGCCTTGCAGACAGCCCTCTGAAATTGGTTTAGGACAACCGCATACTCTAATACATTTATATTGCTTTTTATTTTTTCTTGTTTTTTTGAGACAGGATCTTGCTATTCAGTTCAGCTTGGCCTTGAGCTCCATTTGCAGCCCAGGCTGGTCTCAAACTCACAACAATCCTCCTGCCTCAGCCTCCTGAGTGCTGGGATTACATATCTGTGGTATAGTGTTACAGCAGCAATGGGAAACTAAATCATGTAGTTAAATTGGAGGTAAGTCATTTAAACTAATGATGAAGCATGACTTCTAATGTCAGAGACATTCATCAAGGAACTTCCACGTGTTCTATATAACTACCACCAAGTAATGTATTTCTCTAAACAAACACTGCACTTTCTCCTCTATTAAATATGTATGATAATAAGTACTCTCACAGGTTGTTATAAAAACCTGTATTTTGGTGTGGGAATATCAACTTATTATGTTCTATTTAATAGCATATATGCAATAGAATCTGTAACCAAATGAGAAATAAAGTCCAAGCATATATTCACATTCAAAATATTAATAATCTAATTTCACAGAGATGTGAGACTAGTTGTTTCTGTTGTAGTTCTTGGTTCTCTGTTTCACCACTATAGAATTTCCTGTATCTGAGTGTTAACTACATTTCCAGGGATTATTGCTGGTCAGTAAACTGTTGCTGATCTCCAATAAGGTGAGGGAAAAATTATGTATGTTATACTTGTAATAATAAAAGTGTGCTTTTTCCCCTCAGGCATTATTAATAGTAAGCAAAATATTCAAGTCTCTTAAATACCAGCTAGAGCTGACTCCACGCTTGTGTTAAAGACCATTTAACTTTGCTTGTACTAAGGCTTCAATCATCAAATTTCTGGAAGAAGTTCAAGCCATGCATAGGAATATTTAATCTGCAGAAAAATCAGGAATTTCATATATATATATATATATATATATATATATATATATAAATAGATAGATAGATGCAAGAGCAGCATTTAAAATGGATCACATAGATCAAGCAGAGTCTACTTTTGGAAAATCCTTTTATGTTCTAACATCTACTGCATAATTGTATTCTGTGATTCACCAAACATTCACAGTAAAACAAAATTGCATAGTATTTACCTGTGATTCCACATTGAAGATGCTTCAGAATTTCGATCAAGAACGACGAGCTGAGGTACAACAGCATGTAATCTGATTACCTGAATGGTCTTCTTTATGTGCTAAAGGAGGCGTTATGGAGCCCTGGCTTGATCTTATCCATTTGTTTAAAACAAGTGGTGGAGTGAACGCAGCTTTACCTTCATCAATTATGCAGTCAAGAAACTGTTTCCCCCAATCCCTTTTACCTGTAAGACTCAAATACAGTTAGCTTCTTTGCAGATAATACAGCAAATGAAGTATTGTTTCACGTATCAATTTTATTTCTTATCTGTAGTCAGAATCGGGTGACTTGTTCCACTCCATGTACTATGCATGGAAGGTGGTTAAAGTTTGAACCGTAGATGTGAGTTCTCTTCCCAGTCATAAGAAGGTTGGAGCTCAAATGTTGAGATGACTGAGCCATTGAATCAACAGACATTAGACCTCAAGTCACTACCTGAAAGAGCTGGTACTGGGGAGTCATTTGATCTGAACTATCTTTACAAGAAAAGAAATAAACTTCTATGTTACGCTTCTATAAGCCTGTGTTTATACTGAAACGTTACCCTGTTCTAACGTGTCTGCTGTCTCACTAAACTGTCAACGTGAACTAGTTATGAAAATCACAAATAAAATCAGTAAATAAACCTGGTGAAAGTCCCAAAGTTTCAGAATCATCTTTATCTCTTAAGATTTATTATATTTCTACATCACAAAATAACTGATTAGTCTACATAAAAGACTTAAAAGCTCACCAGAAATTTGCTTGAGGTTTCACAAATACAAAAAGGAATTAAACAACATTTTGAAAAGTTAGCTGCAAATTAATTTTAAATGTACTGCACTTTGTACTTACCTTCTTTTGACTAAGTGAGCTTAAATTTTAAATGGAGATACTGACACAATGAAATCTGGAGGAATATAAGAACAGAGATGGGAAACAAATGCAGATTTTTCAGGGCCACAAAAATACTCTGATTGAAAATTGTCACCCAAATACTTTTTTAAACATTTCATATACCATTATTTAGGAAAGTATCATCATTTTTTCAATTTTGACACACCAAGTAGCAACTAAATATGTGTAGATATTGGATGTACTTAAAAGGTATTTTCTCTTGTTCAAAATCTACTGAAAATTCATCAAACCTACTATTTCTTACCATCATTCCTAATTTAAAAATTTAAATACAGCTTAGAAAAAATGTACTTTTTTTAATGAATGAAATACCAGAATAGGAGTATTATTTATTTAGAAGTATGTAAGAAAAGCATATGTGTTTTATTCCAAATGTCATGACCCAGATGTTACATTCTTGGTGCCATTCCAGTATGACATCTAGAAAGATAGAAAACATCCCAAGAGCCTGGAGCAAGAGGGAAGACAATTTTAAGATAAAAATTTAAAAATGCTTGATAATATCCAAGCCTGCCTAACTACAACTAATAGTTCATACTGTAGATAAAGATTTATTGACAATCGGTATGAAGCAATTGAACTCTTGGATTTAATTGATAATTCAAGATTCCCATCTACTTTGAGTCATAGTTCAACGATCACTAGGTAATACACAGATGTACACTATATATCAGCAAGGTAAAAATAAAGAAGGTATTCTATAACAGGTAAATGGTAATCAATGAAAAAGAAATGAGGCAGAGAACACGGGGAGAATCAGAATTAGAACAAAATACGGAGAAAGAGCAGCGAGGTGAGAGAAGGATAAACGATGAACCATGAGTAGATTCGCTTATTCCTGCTTATCAAAGCACTAGAGCTGATCCAGATCCTGTAGCAGGTGTTTGTAACCCAGGGAGCCCTGAGGGGTCATTCACAGATATTCAAGGAACCCTACAGCCTTCAAGTTTGAAGGCAGAATACTGAGTACAGAAGTTGTATCTCTAGAGAGGAACATCACATTAATCAAAATATATGAAAGTCTAAGATTCCTGGAATCTTACTGACAATCCAGTGTAGTCTGACATCAGGCTCAAAGACTCAGATGAAACAAGGATTCTGCAAGGTCCCCCAGGAAATGGCAGATTCGCCAAAGCCAGAGAGATCTAAATGAAATAATCTAACCACAAAAGGTAATACCGTGTGATTTCATTTAAGCAGAATAAGGACAGTCTAAACCATGGAGACAAAGTAGAATGGCGGTTACAGGCTAACCCTAAGTGCGGCGGAGCACTACTGTGGAATGGATATAGAGTTTCAGTCTGCTGAGGCAAGACTGTCTTATAAAGTTGAAACAAGTTTGAATCTTGGGTGTGCAATTATTTACATATACTTAGCAGCACTAAACTACACACTGAAAATGGCTATGGGGACATTTTATATTATGCATATTTGAATGCAATTTTAAAGTTTTATAAAAGAATGGTTTATTCCTATATCTATTGACAGATAAGAGTGTTCACCTTATTAAGTGCAAAAAGCAGATCACAAAAGAAAAAGTAGCTTACAGTCCCAAATTTGGAAAACAACCAAACATCAGTCAATATTTTGAAATGAGTTTATATCATTTACATGAGTGTATATATTCATAAAGGAAGCATGTAATTATATACAACAAGCCATTTGCTTAGGTTATTTCAAGCAGATGAGGTAGTTTCTGTCCAGTCTCCACACGTTTTCACTTCAACAATGAGCCTGTGCTCTTATTATTAACAGAAAGAATTAATAAAGAAAAATAACAATGTGATAAGAAGCCCAACAGAGGTAAACCCCAAAGTTTATGTGCAATGAAGACCAAGGGAGATGCCTGGGTGTAGGTGTCTCCAAAGACCCTATAACCTGGATCTCATGGACCTTGATGAATGACCAACGGGCAATGGAAGAGACTCAATCACATGCTTCAAAGGTAGCCTCTGCTGTTGCCAATATAACTCCATGTGCATCAGTGGTATCTTAACCATCTCCCAGTGTTTGTGAGCGGTATCCAACTGATGTGCACGTATGACTGACATTTTAATAGCAAAGTGCACAGTTCATAACTTTAGACACCTCACACGTAAACCGCCCTCATCATTTAACAATACGTCCTGAATGCTAGTGACCTGACAAGAGTTATAGGTGTAACTTATTCTTTTTTGATCCAATCATATACCTTTTAAAAAATACTGTTCATAAAGAAAAACAATAAAAGTCAATGAACTAAGCTCTTGTTGGGGTTTTTCAAAAGGTAACTCAAAGACTGAAGCTTGGTCATGCTGAGAGGCCTTAGAAGCTATGTCAAAATCAAGGAGCCCCTGACCTTGCTTGTTCTCTGCCTTCCAGCACAGAGAGATGCTTTCTGCAGCCCAGCATCATCCTAAGGTCTAGACTCACTAAAGAGAGCACAGGTACCTCTCTCCTGCGGGCTTTCACTTCCTAAACATATAGTGAAGGAAGAAAGGCTGAGGTCTGTCCACGCAGCTGGCATGACTGGTGTCACACATGACTGTCCTTTCATCTAGTCCCATAGATAATTACTTACACGCTGTTCATGGTCCATACTGTGGTCAAGCTGACATTATCCCAGCCGGTGCAGGTTCCCTCCGCCCAAGGAGCTCCTCTACATACCACTGTGTATTCTCCTAAAACTTATCTGCAGTTCTGATCCTCACCCTTCTCTATAGGAAAGGACTGTATTTCGGAATAATTCGGGGGTAGTGAGTTTGCTCCCCTTTTGCTCTTTAATAAATTTTTCCCCTTTATCTCTTATTCAACCTTTGTCAGTTTATTCCAACAAACTTCCAAGGACTTCCCTTCACTCTGAAATTTTCAAGTAGAAAAGTTAAAAAATAACAAAATTAAGAAAATAAAATGAAAACTAGCAGCATTCAACAGGAGAGATTAAGTCTAACATAAACGAGAAAAGTAATCAATGTAATACAGGACTTTGCAAAATTCTGTATAAAACATTTAAAATTCAAGTAAAATAGCTTTTTAGGAAAACACCAACTGTGAAATTTGACCCTAAAAGACAGACAAAACTGAAATAGACCAGTTGCCGTAATGGAATTGAGACACTCAATAAGATGAGCAAAACTCAAGCTACGCCACATGTCAAGAATTCACAGAGATGATCTAAAAATGGGAAGATGAGATTCGTGTAGAACCAGACTAATAACCTAGTGTCTCAGCATCTATTATTTGAGATTTTGGGGGTGTATAGTGTGATGAGTGCTGTAGAGAAAGTCATTTATAATCCTAAAGGTATGTTTAGACAGAAAGGAGAGATAGAAATAGTTGTTCTTCTTCAATGCTATTAAACTGGCTAGAAAAAAAGATGGTCTTGGCTAGCTTTCAGCTCCACACTAAGTGGGGAATCCTTGGCAGTGCCTCATATTAATGGGGATTTGCTCTCCCACATGACTCTCCCATTACTGGTTGGATTAAAGGTAGACCATCAGCACATACCCTGAATGAAAGAATTTTATCAGTCAATCATAAATGCTTTGCAAATTTTACTAATAGTTAAGTAGAAAAACAGTTGTTCGGTGCATAGTAGAAGCCCCAGTAAATAAAAATAGCTGAGTCATTTTAGTAGCCATACTTTACTAATGGATATTAATAGAAATATGAAGGATTCATAAACTCAGCAGCTGGGGATCAACATCATAATGCACTACAAGTGGATTTGGACTTTAATAACCTTTCATCACCCACCCAGCAGAAACCTGGGTAGCCTAGGATTCCTGTTACTCTACTGAAAACAAGGAAGTATGTAAGTTAATAAGTAACCAGGGCTTTCTTTATTTTCCTACAAGGCCTAATAGCATGCCTTGAATTATTGTATTTCTCTTTTCTATTTCCAACTGGACAATAACCCCCCCACCAACCACATACGTACACACACACACACACACACACACATACATATGCACTTAGTTGGGCACAGTGATAACAAACCATCTTCGGGAAAAACAATTTTGCATTTCTGAACTGATGGAGTAAATCAAAGTTGGATTTACCGCTTTGAAAAGATTAAAGCAATTGTTCTTCCTCTAAATTTATTAATGGTACTCAAAAATATGATGGATTCTTGCACAGGTGGTACTGACCAGCTGTTCTCTATTGCTACTGAGCACAGAACAAAGAGAAGTGCTGTTAAACTGCAAAAGTAGAGATTTTGTCAATTTAATAAATGACCTGGTCCTCATTCTTTCATCTCCCACTCACTGTCCCAGTTGCTAACCTTTTTGGCTAAGTGTCCATTACTAAGCATTTCATTTTCAATTCCATTTAAATAGGAGGGCCCGGGCAGCCCTGGCCTTTGATTTATGGAAGTACAGCGTACTGCACACATCCTCTTCAAATCTGCCTCTGTGATGAAGCATCGCCTGTCAGAGACATTGTGCTGCATAGCAGAATGAGGACAAATGCTGACACACTTCTCAGTTCCGGTCACAGCATGGCTCTGATGCCAAACAACACCAAGGCGCACAATTTCTCACCATTATTTTGTCTGTTCCCTCCAAGCTACATGGTCACAGGACACTTTGCCATCAGTTCTAGGTCAGCCCTGACAGCTAAGATTTTGAGCATTACAAGGAAGAATTCAATTGCACAAGATGAACCTAATAACTAAGGAAACTACACAGACTGTGCAAAAATCTAGCAATCAAGAAACAAATGAAAGAAATGTTTCAAAGAATCTGGCCATGGAGGGCATACAGTACTGGGCAGAGATGACAACAGACAATGATTGCATCTTGCCAGTGCCATCATAGAGAGATGTGCTGAATTTAAAAGACCCATTTCCCAGGCTCTGTCCCTTAGATAGTCAAAAATTAGATACCCTGTAGGTTTGGAAAGAAGGAGTCTTCCAATGTACCTAGAACAGTCAAACAAAAGTCTACAGTGTGTTTCACCCAGAGGGACCTAATAGCAAAATAATAATTTAAAGTAAGTTGTTTAAAATGAATTTATGCAGAAAGAAAACTGCATGGAATATGCCACTTACTGAAGAACAAGAATTAATGCCGACCCTTCCCGCAATGACATTACAGAAGCTGTTTACATGAAACTACCGATTGTCTCCATTTGCTCATTCCCATGGAATAAAAACTGCTCTCAGTGATGAGGTATTAATCTTACAGCACTCCTGGCATTTAGAAAATTGCCTGCATTTTACTCAGAACAACAAAATTTGAGTCCCTGAGAAACACCATCAGCATCTCAGTACCGTCCAATTTATTCGGCTTTGATTTTGCCACCTTCCTAGATTGTGGAAAGAAAGACAACCATAAGGATTAAAGGCCATGATGGTGCTGCTTGCAGTAAATAAGGGCACTCCCTCAAAGACACACGCAAAGATGCTAACACAGTTCATGGGAAGGGAGAGGGAGGGAAGCAGAGAGGGAGGGAGTCTTTGCAGGACTTCAGCTCTACTGGAGCAACAACTTTGGAAAGGTAGTCATGGCCAAAAGGAGACCATGGAAAAAGATTTAGACTCCAAATGGACTCACTTTTTTCTCAGCTTTTATGATTGTTTTATTAAAAATTTAAATAATCAACTTATCATTTTATTATTTAAGGTTATACACACACACACATACACACATATGGCTTTATTAGTTCATTTTGAGTGTTTAAATCAGCATCTGACCCCATCTTCTAGTACAGATATGTATACTTTAAATGCACCTATAAAAATATATGCCATGAGCTACTGATTTATGAAGACAAAATGAAATAGTGCATCCCATTCTGGAAAACAAAAAAATTTTATTCATTTATTTATCTATTTATTTTTTTGCTTTGTGGACTAAAAACTAGTGGAAGAATCCAAAGATATCACAGCCAGTCTTGCATCGTTGGGCTCTGAAATTTAACTGAGAGACTAGCTGGGCCCAAATCTTTTGTAAATTTAAAACATGGCCAAACCAGAAACTGAAGAATACCTGCTTTCCACACACCACATGCTCATCTCCCTCGGAAACTATTTGAGAGCCTGAGAGGAACATCTGGTCAAACTTTCCCATGTCTTAACATCTTCAGATAAACGCATCAAAACTTCACTAAGAAATGTCCATATTTTTTGGGCCATGCAACCTGCATTGGCTTCAAGAAATTATCATTCCTTCCTCAGAGCATATAAGGGTGATAGGTCATATTCACTTGTTTTGTCCTATACTTAGCTCCAGCCTCCTAGTAACTTTTTCAATTTGGCAAATTATCTCTGGCCAATCATAAGACTTGACAGGTAGGCAAAGGGGGTGAGACGCTCTGGCAACCTAATTATTCCCGTGATGAAACTGCTTAAATTCTGGGGTCTGATAAGAATGGATCTAAGGGCAAGGCATGCTTCTTGCTTATGTGAGAATGTCGTTATATCTTCTGGAAGTATACTGAATGAGATAGTTTAAACTCTTTGGAAAGAAATGAGCTTGATTACTACAACGGCTTACATAGTTAAGAATGCATTTATTATAGTTTTCAGTGTCTAAAGTGCACTTTCCATACATAAGAAAGGAAATCTGCTGGCTGATAAACTCTTTCAAAAGATTCTCTGATATACTTAAATCCCTTTGAGGATCCTGAGTGTTCCATATGATAACTAGTATAATTATAAGCATTTGTCAAGATGGTTTAAAGCATCTCTATCACAAAAAGCTTGATTAGAACAGTAGGCTGGTGTGGGTAGCAGCTCTATCTTAGTGACTGTGTACAGCAAACTCCATGCACCATTTCTAAAGTGGAAGGATGGTTTTTGAGCTAAATGCTAAAAATCTAACAAAACTTCATTCGTGCTTTAAGCACCCTGAGGAAGGACGAGGAAAGCTGAGACACAGGCTTTGAGGCCTGGGCTGCATCCTGATTATTAGATTCTCACAGGATTAATAATACATCTGTGGCACTGGAAAATGTAGTAGCAGCCTGACATTATTCCTAGCTGCTGACACTACAGGTTTAGGGGAGTTTGAGAACAGCTCAACATATCAGGATGTTATTTTCATCATAATTTGATACATTAACGAGATGGTATTAATTATATTTTAAATAGCTTCACATCTATTTTCACATTTAGTGGTCCAGCAGACCAAATTAATTAGCTTCTACTCCAAGTTTGAAGTTCAATTGTTGAAACAGCCCCAAGAGGTTCCCTTACTTCTTTCAATTCAACTCCGAATCACAATTAAAATCCCTTGGAATCTATTGACAGTTTCATGTAACCATTGTAGGGAATTTGGATTTAACTACTGACCATTTCATCTCAAATGCTTCCTTAAGCAAAAATGAAATTCCCACAAAACAATGAAAACACACAGATGTAATGAAGTATTTATGCACCCCTAAATTTCAAAGGTAATGCTACGTGACATGCACCAAAAAAAATCTGTGGAAAGAAATCATGATCTTATCAGGCAAATACAGAGCTGAAGAGATATTAAAGAAGGATTCTTTTACCAATGAAAGCATTGGAAATTTCTCCGAACACTACAGCTTATGCTTTCAGAAACTAGAGCAAGTAAATAGCTGAAGAAACATGGTATCACTTTAAAAACCACCAAGTACAACTTAATGAGAAGCTAGATCACCTCCCCAAAGCCACTTTTTACCCAAAAGGGTAAATGGTACAGAAACATTCCATTGTCATCTCTTCTCTACCTCTGCTGCATTTTTCAAATTTCGTCAGGTGATGAAATATGGTGGAAGAAGTTTTGTGTAATTTTGTCTGGAAAAGTAAGTAATTACTGAAGAAACAAATGAAGGATTTTATAGTTCAAACTGTGCCCGAATTTTCTGGCTTAACAGCCCCAGAGATACGGATAGAAGTTCTTCTAGGTTCATGAAGAATGTTTCCTATGTGACCCAATCCATCTCTCAATGGTTTAAGGTTATATTCTCTCATTTTATTATACTATATTGATGTTGCTATTGTTCTTTGTTTATATATCTAATGTCTCCAACAGCAGTGAAAGCCTAAATTTTCCACTTAGAAAATTACAGCTGATACACTGGTGTAAGTAGTTGAAGTTACTTGGGCTACCCTGAGGGCTGGGGCAGGTCTCAGGTCTCTAGTTCAACTCACCGAGAAATCTCTGTATTAGATTATAAGATCATTAAAAGCAGGATAGTCATTTTCATATACACAGCTTCTAAAGCTGTGCCCTCAATAAGCAGATGATAAAGAAAAGTATAAACACATCCCATTAGGTGAATTACAAAGCCTTTCATTGCCTTGGTTCATAATTGAGCCCTGTATCTGGGGAAGTTTGTGTCTAGTCACTTGACCCTTATCCTGTGCTCTAAAACATTCACAGGTTTATCCCATGGTCTTGAATTTACTACTTTGGTACACAGTAAATAATCAGCAAAGAGTTCTGAGCCAGACAACTTGGGCTGAGGATATTCTGTTACAGATCATACAACACAGATTCAAGAGCTAACCCAGGCCCTATCATCTCCTGTCTGAACACCCAGCCAAAAAACAAATCCTACCAATCTTACCTTCTAATGTTTCTCTGACCATCATTCTTTCTCCATTTCCAGGATCATCACACCTCATCAGATTCTCATCCTCTCCCAAATAAATAATTTCCATACCCTTCCAACATTTCTGGAAGTAAGGCTACAGTATCATGCTTCATACAGGGGTCTAAAAGAGCTTTCAACAGTGCAAATATTACCCACTTTTCATCATATGGAAGTTTAAAAGAGCTTTCGAAAACACCAATAAGGAAGATGACAGAGTGATGTGCAGCAGAAAAAAAGTTTCTCGGGCTGGGGATGTAGCTCAGTGAAATAAGCGCCTGCCTAGCAAGCACAGGGTCCTGAGTTCGATCCCCAGTACCGCCAAAATAAAATAAAATAAAATAAAATTAACTAAAGAAACAGTGGAGAAAAAAAGTTTCTCAGAGATTTAAAGTCCTAACTCTGGAAAATAGCAAGATGAGGAGGAAAAGGAGGAAGGAAGTAGGTCTCTTGGAACCATCAAGGATCTGAAGTAAGGAGCACAAAGAGAGGGTTCTCAATGCAGAAGAGGGAGGTGTCAAGAAACACTTTCTCTCTCACCCCTGGCTTGTGGCATGGAAGGGGTGGTTTGAACTTAAAGCACATAGTGACAACTAGTGACCCCAGATGCCTCAGTGGAGAAATGCATCAATGGAAGGAAGCAGTGGACACTGTGGACTGCAGTGGCTCGCAAGCTTTTCTGTTTCAAACATCCCCAAGAGAGGTAGATTGCCAGACATCATTTCGAAAAGGGACCAACTGAACACAGAACAGATGTAGACTGGTTCTATTTATTGGCTCCCAGTGTTAGGGTGAGGCAAAGCTGAGGTCAAGCCAGTAGGAGATCAGGGAGTTGAGTTAAAGTAGGCAAGATACCCAGAGTATTATGGGTTGAAAAACTAGATTACCAGTCTCACAGCCAGAAAAGAGAAGCAGCCTGAACTTCAGTAGAACTAAAGGCACAAAGACTAAGATTGCCTGAGTGTCATAAGTAGTGCCAGTGCCAAAGAACCAGAGGATAGATCAAATAGATAGCAATTTCTCATGTCAAATGAAGAGGTAGGATCTTGCAACAAACTCAAACCCCAAAGGTAGCTGCACCTGGAAGACATCTTTGAGAAGTATTCATTTTCAAAGTTTTCTAGATACAAACAATAAAGCTACTGAATATAAGCAATTTCAACCTTCTACAAAGGAATTAAACTGAAAAGAAAAAAAAAAAAAAGATACGGAAGCAAGATGCAACCTCAGCCTTCCACTTTACTTAGGGAAACTTAGGGAGCAATGAGTTAGAACAGTTTGAAACACACCCACCTGGATTCTCTGAAGTGGTAACAGCAGAAATAACAAAGGAAATGAATGAGAACCTAGAAAAATATCAAACCAAATTAATTTCTCAGATAACTACAGAGATGATAACAGTAGTGAAGGATATGGTTAGTGAATCTAGGATGGATAGAGATTTTAAAAATAGATGAACTTAGGAAAATGATGGACACTATGAAGGCCCAACACAGGAAAGAAGTAGAATCCATGAGATCCATCAAAACAGATATCCAGGAGATTAAAATTTCTATTAATAAGTATGTGCAGCAGAATGAACCAATATGAGGACTGAATATCAGATCTAGAACAGGATTGCAGCTAACAATCAAGAAAATAAGTATTTCTTTAAAAATAGCAAGGGATTATGAAAAATCAATCCAAATGCTGCTAATGTGAGGAAGAATAACATAAGACTGATCAGAGTCAAGGAAAATGCAGGGGATTCTGAAAAGGATAAAAGAAAGAACCTGTTCACAGAAGTAATCAGAAAACTTCCCAACCACAGGAAAAGAATTAGACACACAAGTAAGTGAGGTTTACAGGAATCCAATTAGCCATGATAAAAAAAAAAAAAAACTACATTAAGGCCTATAATACTCAAGATTCCAGAAATTCAGCACAAGAACAGAATATTAAAACCTGTTAGAATAAAGAAACAAATCAACTATAGGGGAAAACCCACAAGAATCATAGCAGACTTCTTAACACAAAACCTTAAGTCAAGAAAATTTTAGAATAAAGCCTTTCAAGCCCTAAAAAGAAAACAACAACAACAAACAAAACTTCAAACTGACACTGATTTTCCCCCCAAAACTAATTTTTAAAATTGATGGATAAAGAAGATACTTCCATGACAAAGAATAGAAAAAAAATTCACAACCACAAAACCAGCATTCCAAAGTATTCCAAAGGACATTCCAGAAAGAGATAACAAGGATACCACTCCATGAACCTCAACAGAATTAACCCACCAGACAGGGCAAGTAATTACACACAGGGAAAATTAAAGGAACCAAAAATCAGAAAACAGCATGACAACAATAAGTCAATACATATCTGCTGTAAGTATTTATGCAAGTGGTCTCAATTCACCAATCAAAAGGAATGGACTGGCAGAATTAATCAAGAAACAAGATCCAATAATACACTGCATAAAAGAAACATGTTTAACGCAAAAAGAAAACCATAGACTGAAAGTCAAAGGGTGGAAAACAACACTCCATGTAAATGGAACCCAGAGAAATGCAGGGGTAGCTATTCTATTTGCAAAGTAGATTTCAAAAACAAACTAACAAAGAGACATGACGTAGGTCACTATATTCTTGTTAAGGGAACAAATACAACAGGAAGAGATAATAATCGTGAATGTGTATGCACCAAACACCAGCACACACAACTACATAATACAAATATTAATGACATGAAAAATCAAATAAATACGAATACATTTGTAATGGTGGAATCTCAGTACCTCACTGCCACAGATAGGTCAACTGGACAAAAAAAAAATCAGAAAAGAAATATCAGAACTGAACCAAACTTGTAAACAAATGAATGTAGTACATATCTACAGAGTTCCCTATCCCACAACATCAGAATACATATTCTCCTCAGCTGAGCATGGTATGTTGTCCAAAATAGACCACATACTAGTTCATACAACGTGCTTAAGTAAATTCAAAGGAATTGAAATTACTCCATGAACACTACCAAACCATGATGCAATGAAATTGGAAATTAATGACAAAAGAAGCCACAAAAACTTTATAAACACATGGAAGTTAACTAACACCCTCCTGAATAGCCAATGGATCACAGATGAAATTGAAGAAGAAATTAGACAGCTTCTACAATTAAACAATAATGCCAGTACAACATTCCAGAATTTGTGGGGCACAATAAACATAGTGTTATGAAAGAAATTTATAACAGTGAATTCTCATATGAGAAAAACAGAGCAAGATCAAATAACCTAATGTTGAACCTCAAGCTTCTAGAAAAAGAAAAGCAACTCAAACCCAAAGCTCCTATGATGGAGGAAATTATAAAGATCAGAACAGAGTTAATGCAACTGAGACTAATAAAACACAGAATGCTCAAAGGAAATGAACAACTGAGATGAGGGAAAGGAGGAAATAAGAAAAGAAGGAAGGCAAAAACTATGTATGTGTGTACAAGGAGAGCTGAGATAATTGTCCTGCTGATGTCTATTAGTTTATTGAAAGGAACAGTTAATGCTTAATTTTTATGAGCAACTTTGCATGCTTATATCTGGTAATCTGAAAAACTAATCTGAAGATAACACTATGCAATATAACAACAACTGTTGAATTCCTACCATCTTGATGAGTGAGGCCCTGTATCATTTCTAATTTTTTAAAATTCTTTTTAGTCGTTTAATCGATCCTGCATTCTTACATTTGGTAATCTGAGCAACTTCTTTAAGATAACAATATCTAATATAACAACCATTGTCAATTTCCTATCACCTTGTTTTGAAATTTGGTATCATTTTTATTGATAATTTTGATTTTATTGTTTTTGTGGTTTTGTTTTTATATTTGTAGTTATTGTGTTTTCTTTTCTCTTTAAAATAAAAAGACAATACAAAGAATCAATGAATTCATAAGGGTAGGCAGAACAAAAACCAAACTGCATGGGAAATACTTCAAGTAATCAACAAGTGGGACCTCATCTTATTGAAAAGTTTTTGTACATCAAAAGAAATCACCAACAGAATAAACCAAAAATCTATGAATTCAGAAAAAATCGTAGCCAACAGTCCCTCAAAGGACTTCTATCTAGAACATATAAAGAATTTTTAAAAATCAGGCCTCCAAAATTCAAAGACCCAATCCAAAAATGGGCATCTGAGATGAATACACACTTCTTGGATAAAGAAATACAAATGGCAAAGAAATATGTGAAAAAAATGTTCAACATTATTAGTTATTCAGGACATGCAAATTAAAACAACACTGAGATTCCATCTCACCCCAGAAATCATGGCTGTCATCAAGAAATAAACCAATAACAAGTGCTGGAGGGGCTGTGAGGAAAAAGGAACTCTCCTCCACTATTGGTGGGAGTGTAGACTGGTGCTCCCACTGTAGAAGTCAGCACGGAGATTCTTCAGTAAACTAGGATTAGTGGTCCCATTCAACCCAGCTGTTCCCCTTCTGGGTATTTTTCCCAAAGAATTAAAAACATCATATTCCAGTGATATATATGCACCCATGTTTATAGCAGCACAATTTTAATAGCTAAATCTTGAAAACAACCCAAATGCCCATCAACTGGGGAATGGATAAAAAAGATGTGGTATTTTTATACAATAGAGTATTAATCAACTATAAAGAAAGAGAAACTAGAGGCTTTTATAGATAAATGGATGCAAGTAGAGACCATACTCAGAAGTAAAATGTCAGACCCACACTTGTAAACGTCGTATCGCCTCCTAGTGTAAGAACCTGAAAGAGTAATTAAAACCTGAAAGTTATGATAGATGTTGTGAAAGATAAAGAAACTGCTCGAAAGGAAAGAACAACTGGGATGAAGGAAAAGAGAAAAGAAAGGAGGAAAAAAATTATATACATACACACAAGAAGCTAAGGTAATTATAGTACTAAGTTCTATTGGTCTATTGAAAGGTACAGTTAATGGTCAACTGTTTGATCAATCTTACATGCCTAGATCTGGTTATGTGACTAACCACTTTAAAGATAAAAATATGCAATACAACATCTATTGTTAATTTCCTGTCACCTTTTTTTGTAATTCTGTATCATTTCTATTGTTTTTGTATTGTTTTGTGTATGTCTGCTTTTGTTATGTTGTTTTTATTCTTTTTGCTTTAAAAAAAAATCAGTGAAGTGAAGAGTTGGTTAATAAGATTAAATAACATTGTCAAAAGTGTAGCCACCCTCAAAAAAATAGATAACAGAAGAGTAAATCCATGTCATTAGAAATGAAAATGGTGAAGTCACAGCAGACCCTGCAGAAACCCAAAAGTACATCAGTACCTACTTTGAGAACCTTTATTCAAATAGGATGGAAAACACAGAAGAAATGGACAGATTTCTAAATACACACAAATGGCCAAAACTGAACCAAGAAGTTATGAAAATTCTAAATAAACCAGTATCATTCAATGAAATTGAAAATGTAATTAAATTTTATCAATAAAGAAAAGCCAAGGTCCTGATGGATTCATGCTGAATTCTACAAGAAACTTAAAGAAGATTTAATGCCACAGTGATGAAATTCTTTAATGAAATTAAAAGGGAAAGATTCCAAAAGTCATTCCTGGAAGGAAGTGTTACCCTGATGCCAAAATGAGAGAAGGACCCAACCAAAAAAGCAAACTACAGGCCAATCTCTCAATGAAGACAGTTGCAAAAATCCTAAATAAACCACTGGCAAACAGAATGCAACAACTCACCAAGGAGATTACTCACCAGGACCAAGTAGGATTCATCCCAGGGATGCAAGGATGGCTCAACATGTGCAAATCAATCAACGTAATACACTGTATTAACAGAGCCAAGAACAAAAACCACATCAGTATCTCAACTGATGCAGAAAAACATTTGACAAAGTCCAATACTCATTCATGATAAAAACTCTAGAGAAGTTGGAATAGATGATATTTTTTCAATCTGATGTGAACCATCTATAACAAGACAACATCCTACATCCATGTTAAATGGCAAAACCTGAAAGATTTCACTCTACAGTCAGGAACTACATAAGGCTGTCCACTATCACCACTCTTATTCAATATACTTCTGGAAATATTAGCCACAGCAATTAGACAAGAGAAAGAAATAAACAAACAAAGATAGGAAAGGAAGAAGTTAAATTATCATTGTTTGCAGGTGACATTTATACTCTACATAGAAGACCCCAAAAACTCCACCAAAAGATGTCTAGATTCAGTAAGCAAATGCAGTACTGCACCTGGATGCAAAATCAACACTCAAAAATCAATCACATTTCTGCACAAAAATAACAAACTCACCAAGAGAGAAATTAGTAAAACCAAATCTTTTGCAACAGCTCCAAAAAAAGAAAAAATGAAGTACTCATGGATCAACCTAACAAAGGAAGTAAAATATCTTCACATTGAAAGTTACATTACTCTGAAATAGAAGGTTAAAGACAATATCAGAAAATGGAAAGATATTTGTTTTTCCTGGGTACAAAGAACCAATATTGTGAAAATGGTCATACTTTCATCTTTTTATGCATGTTTAATGCAATTCTGATCAAAGTGCCAATGCCTTATATCATAGAATTGGAAAAAACAATCCTAAAATTGACTTGAAACCAGAAGAGGTCTAGAATAGCAAAAGTAATTCTGGGCAACAAGGGCAATGTGTTAGTATCACAATCCCTATTTGAAATGATACTGCAAAGGTATCATAATAAAAACAGGATGGTATCTGCAAAAGCAACAACAACCACAACAAAACGGACCTAAGATGAATGGAACACAGACCAGAGGATGCAGAAACAACTCCAAATACACTCAGCCACCTTTGGCAAAAGGGGCCAAACACCTTCATTGGAAGAAAGACAGCCTCTTTAATAAATGATGCTGGAAAAACTGGTTTATACGTGCTAAAGATTAAACCTAGACCTATTTCACCCACCGTGCACTAAAGTAAAATTCCCTGTGATGAATGGTATCATTATGTATCACTAAAATGTACCAATAAAATTAATTTTAAAAATACAAATAAGATAACCTCTCTTAACCTCTGCTAGTTCCAGAACAATGAACTTAGAGTAAAGAAAATCTTACCCTGACATTTAGTGGCCTCACTGCCAGGTGATCTCAGTAAGCCTGTCTGGCAACCTCCTAGTTATTTCTCAGACATACTAATTTCCATTAGTTTCTTTTCCAAAATAAAATAAGCTTCTTATCATTTTGGGACCGTGGCAAGTACTCTTTGTTTTGGATAATTTACTCCTCCTCCCTTCTTAAGCTAAGTAATACCTACTTATCCTTTAAACACAGACCAAAAGAAGAAATCAAAGAGAAGTTTTACAAACATTCACTGGGTTAAGTTATTGTCTCCTCAGCCTATTGCGATATAAATACAGATGAACATACAAAACATTTCTTGATCTCCTAAGGTTACTTTAAGCAGGATAGACAGTATATTAGCTATTGCTACTCTCTGAATATTTTATTATGAAATTTTATTGTATTTTTTCCAAGAAGGAAAGTTTTTTTTATAATTTTTATTAATATCTACTTGTATTACGTGTTTTTATTTTATTTAGTTCCAAATAGCTAAAAAATCCTGTTTTATTTAACTTTTTTATGACTAAGACACAATACCTAACACCAACAACGCTAAAGAGAAAAGGGTTTTTTTTATTTTGTTTTGTTTCATTTTGTTTTGGCTCACAGTTTGTAAAAGTTTCAGTCAGTAGTTGCCTGACCCCAAGACAGGACGTCATGTGAGAGGAGCATAAATCCTAATGATTTATGATTAGGATAATACAGGATGATTGCCTGTGGCATGGCAACAGGAAACAGAGAGCGAGATCAAAAGAGGAGGGAAGGAGACCCTACAACGCCATGCCCTCAGTGACCCACCTCCTCCAGCCAGGCTTCACCTCCCAAATCACATTTAGCTCTAAATTCATCAGGGGATCAATTCACTGATAAATATCATGCCCTCGTGACCTGATCACTTTCCAGAAGCCCTATCTGTTACAGCATGAGGTTTGGGAGACATCTAGACCATAACCACAACACCCTACCCTAATGGCATAATTATATAATACATTTTTCCTAAGTAAAATATGAGAAAAGGCAAGGCTTGTACTGATACTTTACAACAACTAAATAATGTTATCCACAACCAAGACTCCGTACTTTTACTCCGTACCCTTAATATAGAGGTGCTGGTATATTCCATCCTGTCATTTTCCATTAGAAAATGATTTTTCTCCCTCTAGACTCTAGAGCAGGGTTTCAGCAAGAAAGGGGTGATACTTCTTATCATAAAAACAGAATCACTGCAGGAAATACTCAGTAGACCTCTTTTGACTCATTGCTAGATAATTGTGATATCACACCTCTATGATAGCAGAGATTGGAGAAGTGAATTTTATTAAATCAGGCAACTGACACACTGAATAAAACTAAGCATCTGTTATTAAGAGTGAGGGGAAAATGGAATCGGTGTCAAAATGTACAGGCTGAGAGAAAGAAACAGACGCCACGGTAGACAGAACAAGGACCTCTCAAAACTATCAGCCTCCAGGGGCTGGGGATATAGCTCAGTGGAATAAGCACTTGCCTAGCAAGCGCAGGGTCCTGAGTTCGATCCCCAGTACCGCCAAAATATATATATATATATATATATATATATATATATATATATATCAGCCTCCAGTTCTCCAGAACCCGTATATATGTTAGTTTCGTAGCAAAGGTGACTCAGGGAAAGTTATGAATCAGTTGACCTTCACATAAGATTATTCTTGGTTATCTGAATGCCCCCCAGTCCTCACAAGTGAGGGAAAGAGAAACCAGAGAGGAGTAGGAATGAACAGGACATGGCCTTGCGTTGACTTCAAAAATGATGGGAAAAGGCCATGAACCAAGAAAATCAGACAGCCTCTGGGCACTATAATTATTAGGAAATAATTAATAATAATTAGGAAATAATTAATGAATAAATATCTAAATGGCTAATCAATTACTAGTTATCATTAAAAACTAATCATTATTATCCTGAGACATAAAGTTCAGACTAGATATAGATTTATAACTTGGCTTAGGTGATAACTGTTCTAATAGAAGAATTAAAAAAGACCTAGGAGGTTATGGAAAATGAACATAGAAGATAATCAAAGATAGAATCTTAGGAAACATTAGCATTAGGAAAGTGGGCAAGCGATGGTTATAAACACCAGGTTCACACAGAAAGATATTAAAAGATAAAAAGTCAAGATTTTTAAGACAAGATGATGTGAGTACTGGGAAGCACAGAATCCCACACTTCTGTGTCAGCTGAAAGCACAGAGAGAAATCCAGTAGAATTTTAACTGGTTGTACTTAAGTACTACATCTACTGATCATTTATTTTGGATTTTCTACCTTTAATTGTGATGGAATAAAATTTGATCATGTTTTTTTAAATGTCATGAACATTGTCATGAACGCTTTTATAATGACTCCGTGACTCTCTTCCTTACATTTCCCCCTTTAAATACTCAGGGGACAGCCTCCCATCTCACTTTGGGAAGAGAGATCCTGTCACCCGCGCTTGGTGATGGCCCTCACCGTGGCTCCTTCCCCTCAGCAAGCCTCTCTTTCTCACACAGCTTGAGGCAGGTGCTGTACACTAATTGCAAGTCATCAGTCCTGTTTCGGATGGCCTCACAAACTGCTGTCCACAATTTCAATATTCCGTCTGCTCTACAATGCAGAAGTCAATTTAGGTCAGTCCATGACAAGATGCCCAAGGGTATTTACATTTAAACACTAGGTACCCGGACTGTATACACATGCTGTCTGGTCACTGCTGCTGAATAGATTTGCCTGGTGCTTACATTAGCATTGCCAAAGCTGTCAATCAGCTCCCTGCCAGCAGGAACAGCAGGAACAAGGCAAGAGAATTAAGACTTAAAAAAAAAAAGAAAAGGAAAGGAAAATGGACAAGGCTGTCCAACTGTGGCCTCAGAGAGTCAGTATACACTAAGAGTAATTGTGGAGACGTTTGGAAAACCGTAGACGCATGAATAATAACCTGAACAGAATAGTAATAATGCAGATTTAGTCACAAGAAATTATGATTAAGATTCAATGGAGCCATTTCTGGTAAAGGTAATGCCTTGCAAGATAGGTAAGGTAAGAAATATGAAAATGTAGTATTTGTCTCTGTTACTTTGTGTCTCATGTCTGTATGTGAATTTACTTCTTATGGTGCATACCTTAAAATAGCTCTTAAAATACTGTGATGCCTATATGACATTGTGACCTGAGACTGAACATATCCTGAATGACAAAAAATTAATGTGAATTCCTTTTTTTAAAAATTTCATGGATATGCTAGCTGAGGCTCATTTAAAAAACCAACGTATCTAGGATAAATGTGTCAAAAGTGCTCCTTTGCTTTTATTTGAATCTAAAAAACAAAGTCAAGTCATTATATATTCAAATATTATTTGAGTTTTGTGGTGTAAGGGATAGTGATAAATATTTGATGTTTGTCCTTTCCCTGAGATGAAAAACATTATAGAAATACATTGCAAAACTGATGTCCTACTTATTAGTCAGAGTGATGGGTTCTGTTGTTGGATGAGGTGAGCAGATCCTTCTCCCAGATACTGTACAGCTACGCAAAAACCCAGTGAGCTCTGTGCTTGGCCACACCTCTACACCACTGTGATGCTCTCATTCTGCCACACATTCCTACCAACACCCAGAGCTCCTTTTTAGTTAAACACCCCTCCATGTCTTGTTTACACCACCTATACTGCCTTTAGCTCTTAGAGTAGTAACTTTTGTGAATATATCACCCACTGTACAATGTTTCCTTTTATTAGCAATGGGTTAAATTGTGCTAGAGCATCCATATGTTGAAATCTTAACCTTCTTAACCTTCAGAATGGCTTAACCCTTAGTATCTCAGAATATTTGGAAGTGGATCGATCATTGGAGATGTGATTAATTGAAACAAGGTCACTGAAGCAAGTCCTAGTCCTTTATAAATTGTCCTTACCAAAAAGGGAAATGGGGGCATAAAGGAAGGAGGCGAAAGGGGAAAGCTTCATTTACAACCCACAGAGACAAAAAGAGCCTTACCTCACACCCTACAGAAAGAACCAATCCTGGTGACAGCCTGATGTTGCACTTGAGCCTCCAGAACCAGAAGGTGGTAAATTTCCATTGTTTAAGCTTCTCAGTCTGTGTTCTTTTGCTATGTTATCCTACCAAACAAATATAATTTTAAGCCCTATGGCTTTCAACATTAAATTAGACTTCCAGAACTATATGCAAGCATATTACACTTAGTTTACAGATTATTTTTCAGAGAGAAACTTCCTTTCTAAAATATATGTTCTTATAGAAATTTTTTCTCTCCCTCAGTTATCCGCCGCTCCTGTCTTTATTTAAAACACCCATTTCTGAGGAGCTCCCGATTCTTTTTTAGTAGTAAACAGCAATCATAAGTAGTTGTGGAATTCTTTGACTTGATACAAGGATAAATCACTCCCTGAGCCTCAGTTCTCTCATTTGTAATATGCATTAGAAGTTATCACAGTATTGTTCTGATAATTAAACAAAATAGCACGTGCAAAGTATTTGAATTGCTAATGCTATTCTGCTTCTTTTGCAGTAGCGCGGCTGATTCCAGAAACCGTACTAACTTGTTTTCGTCATCATCGCCTCCAGGGGGAGCTCTTCAGGAAGGGAACGGTTCCGTGACTCAAATCTTTGTTCTGAGTTACCATTACTGGTTCAGGAATTATTATCATATAAATAGAGTTCATACCAGTTTTCCTTACACTACTGCACTCACACACACACTGTGCTGTTCATCTTCTGTGTCCTGACCTCACACACTAGCCGGGAAGATCCTTTTGCAGTTTATCCTTATCAGGGTGACACTGAATCATCCAGAGGAGCTTAGTCTCATCTGTGAACTTGAAGATTTTACTGGGCACTTTATCTTCTCAATCACTCATAAAAGCCATAAATGAAGCCAGTCCTGGCAACAATCTCTAACACAGAGCTTCAAAATCCTAGTGCTGAGAATGGGTTACAGATCGTACAGACACAGGCGCTCTTAGCCCTAAAGACAGCAGCTGCCTCTGACCACAAGCAGCTTCTCCATATGCTGGAGTCCACAGTGGCAGCATTAGCAATGTTTACAGATTTTATGCAAAAACTGTTGGCAAGTGATGTTCCTAAAAACACTTCTGTCAAAATTCTTTTACTCCTAAAAGTAATTGGCTGTGTGCTTGTCTTTAGTCCACCCATAAATAGGTGTTTGCCCATGAAATCATAAGTTTGTGAATTTCTAGGCAATCTATTGAGTATGAGGATATGAGTATGTGGGTATGTGTGTGTGTGTGTGTTCTTTCTGATGTTAGTGGAATTTAACACGGATTATTTTCAGACATGTTCCCACCCAGTCAACTAACAAACATTTAAAAAGGAAGAAAGCATGCTGAATCTGTCAAATGAACAAATAAATGTACCAGTTCTTCAATGTGAATGTAATTACTACATGTCAGAAATATATACTAATAAACATTTCATAAAAGAGTGAGGGTCACAAAGCTCATGCAAGGTATTGTTCTGAGAACTCAATCACAGAAACACTGTATATTTACATTTTGGGGAACAGTATTTTACACAATTTACGTACACTGAAAAGCTTTAAAATAGTATTGTTATTTTATATTTTCAGGATTTTCCTTGCTGCTATTCCAAAAGATCATCTCAATGAATAAGTATTTTGTTTTAATTAAGCCTAGCCAGAACAAATGTTTCTTAATTAAAAGATAAAAAGCTCTAGCCAGGCATGGTGACACAAACCTATAATCCAAGCACCCTGGGAGGCTGAGGCAGGAGGATTGCAAGTTTGAGCCAGCCTTGGAAACTTAACACCTGCGGGAAAGTTGTCTGAAAAATAAAAAGGCCAAGGATGTAGCTCAGTAGCACAGCATCTGCCTGGCAAGCACAAGGTCCTGATTTCGATGCCTGGTACAATAAATAAATGTACAGAGTGGGTGTTCTGTGTCTAACCCAAGTACAATAAATAATTAAATATGTAAATGAATAAATACATATAAAATTAAAAGGTTCCATTAAAAACAAATGATCATAGGGGAAAATTGGTGAGAAGACAAGGTAAAACAGAAGTAATCTCAGTCAAGGCTAGACATCCAAATAGCGTCACCCAGGGAACAGCAGCCTCACGCAGTGTCTTGCTGCTTAAAATTCCCAGTAGAAAGGGCTCACCTAACAAGAGGCTCAGTGAACAAGTAGAAAAATAAATAAGCACTAGTGAACAAGCAGCAAAAAATAAAGAATGGGGAGTAAGTAAGAGCTAATGAGAGAGAACTCTAGGCAAGGCAACCTAATTCATGGCCTATCATAGTATCTGTTGCTATGTGACGATGACTTCTATGTATGTGAGCTTTAAAATGTTCTTTGCAATTTAAAAGCCTGTCTTTATAATAGATCAGAATTATCTCAATATTTCAAGTGAACATATATTCTTCATATTCCAAAATCATAAAAAATATTGGAAAAACAATAATTTACTCACACTAAGCTGGTATTCCATTGTATAATAAGCTACACATTGAAGCATATGACCTTCTGGAGTAGAGTTTAAGAAAAACAGATTAAAGAGACAAGGCAGTATTGAATAACTTGTAAAGACATTCATATCATAGGAGACGGGCATATATTCCAAATTAATTTCTTCAAATTTTTTTATTTTTTATTTTCTATTTTTATGGAAGTCTTCCATATTCCCTCTCTACAGTTATCTACACTTGTGAGGAGCAGGGTGCCTGATTATCAGCCTTGGAGCCCACAGACATTTGAACCCTTGATGGGCTAAGTCACCCCAGAATTGTTTGGGATAAATTTCCCATCAAAATACATGCAGGGTTCCTGGGATATAACTCAATGGCACTAGCATCTGCCTGGCAAGCACAAGGTCCTGAATTTAATTCCTGGTACAAAAAAAATATGTGCAGGCCAGCTCCCACCAGCTAGGTGGGGTGCAGAGCTCTCCTTATGACCCCTCCCACTTGACTTAAGCTGTGGAAGGGAGTAGTCTTCCTAGCGTGACAGAGTGACAACTCTCCAACACATCTTCAAAATCTTGTCCATTAATTTTCTCCCTCTGTGTTTTTACGGCTAGAAATGATTAAGCACAAATAGACAAAACTGAATTAACCATATGTTAGCACAACCAGATTAAATGGCCTAACATATCTATCCTGGGAAATGTTTGGGATATTGGTATCCATCACATTACTTCTTTAGTCAGATGGAGACAAAGGAGTTGTATCTGCTATATGGCTCAATTATAAATGGCCACATTAAAGTTTAGATTTATGACTCAATCTAATGTACATATTAAATAGATTTGTCTTTCATGTTACTACCACTCAATTTTATCAAAATAGAACTAGACAGTGCTTCTCTATTAAATAAAAAATTATAAGAATGATGCAAGATGACCGGATAGCAAAATTGTGGTATTTCCACACCATAGAATACTGTTAGCTCTGAAAGAAAAATAAACTTGAGTCATTTGTAGGAAAATGCATGGACCTCGAGTCTATTATGTTGAGGTAGATAAGATACAGAGACTTAAATTACATATGGTTTCTCTTAAATGAGAAACTGAAAAAAACGAAGAGCAAAATACAGTTTCGATAACAGAAAGTAAGGAGATAGATCTTTCTCAAATAGAAAGAGGGTCAAAGGATGGAGGTAGAGGGACAGGACAGAAAAGAGGACAGAGGGGGATAGGGTATGTTATGTCCAGGTATTAACTCCCCACAAAGAATGTAAACACTTTATATTACAAACATGTTCTAATAAAAAAATTGTGCAAAAAGGAATGGTGCAAAAAGAAATACGTATACCCTGTTTGAATCTTCCCTGTAACTTGAAATAGCAGTTCTTCAAACAAATGAACAAAACGTACACCTCACTCAGTGTTCTCAAAATTACAAGCTCCCAAATCTCTTTGATTGTAAAACAACAGAACACATTGTTTCTCGCGGCCCAGCTTGGAAGGATCACCAGATGCAATGGGGAGAAACGAGATTCTTTGCTATTTACTGAACAAAATGTGAGCTTTCAGACTGACGGAAGGAACCCTGCTCAGAAAAGCATCATGGTGCTAAGCAAGACACAGCTCCTGCGATTGGAACGCTGCTTGCTAATGATGGTCACAGCTGTCTGCCTGTGACTTTCACCCACGCTTGAACACCTTCAAAACCTGCCTTTGCAACTCTGATCTTCTGTGACTTCTACTATTGATACCTGTCCTTTGCTAAAAATGAGAAATACAAATGTTACTTCTTTTTTGTTTTACTTGCATTATGGAGACCTGTCATTTTTTTTTCTTATCATCTTATGTCTATAGGTTTTATGATCCTGGCACAGAGATACCTGCAGCGCACTGCAGTACAGTTCTGCATATCTCTCTGTCTGCCTCCCTGGCTTTTATACAGAAAGGAAACTCAATACGTGAATGTCGAGTGAATGAATGAAAGCTACTGCTCTTTAATGTGATGTTTCCAGTGTTTCATTATTCTGCTTAGCGCAGTATCAATTTTTAAGATCATCTGAATCAATCAATCAATCAGAAAAACTCAGAAAGGCCACATTTCACATTGCTGGAAGAGTAATGTGTATTGTGTTTAGCTCAAGCAGCAGTTCTTGATTTATTGTTCTGACCTTTTAATTCTTTGAAAAAATGAGATCCTTTAGATACATTCATCTTAAGCTAAAACTAACAATAGAATTTGCCTAAATATTAAGCTCAAGAGAATGAGTCTTACACTTTTAGCGTGATCCTCCAAAGATTCTGTTGTCTCCTCAGCATATAAGAAGTTGAATAATAAAATCAGAATGCCAAAGAAAAGAAGCACAAGATTGTACCACAGTTCCTGCATCACAAACTATTCTAAGAATATGGAGGAGTCATTGTTCTCTCTCTCTTTCAGATATTGAGAGGAACAATTGAAAAAGAAAATAACACATTACTAAATCCAAAAGTTTACAACATACGGTAGCTTCTTTGATTATTTAAAATCAAGCTACAAATTTTTATAAGCTAAATAATCACAATTTAGTAACACAAACATTTTATAAATAAAGATTACATTAAAAACAAGAAGCTGGGCATGGTGGTACACACCTGTCATCCCAGCACTTGGGAGGCTGAGGCAGGAGGATCATTGTGAGTCCAGACAGACCAGCCTGAGCTACAAAGCACACTCTAGGCCAGCCTGAACTGCATAGTGAGACCATGCCTCAAAAAGACAAAAAAAAAAAAAAAAAAAAAAAAAATCAATAAAACAAGATACTTTGTCATGGTAGACAGTAATTTTTACATAGATATTCTTTTTACTTCTGGCACTTAAATGTTCAAGATTTATCAAATTCTAATATATGTATGATTTTAATGATATGTACCAAATTCATGATACTTTCAGAAATAAAATAGTTGTTCATAATATAGACCTCAAATAGGATCTTCTTGGCAAAAAATCTCCAGTTCTTGCATTTCTTTATAGAGCAAATGTGTTAAATAGAAATAAATTATGAAAGAGAAAAATAAGACATTCACAAATGGACAGATTTTCATAATCAGCAAGTTCTTGGCAAGACTACTAATAATGTGCTTACAATTATAAAGAAACATGCTACCAAGAATATTCAACAAATGGTGTTCAAGATCTAAGCAACACCTGCTGTTGTCAGTAAGCAAATGTCTAAATGAGACAGGTCAGAAGTTTGGAAATAAAAAAAATAGATTATTTCATAAGAGTCTCACTGATGCATTCACTTAGCGAATATAAGCAGAGACAAGTAATGTCACATACAAGAAACAAATTTTTCAGACATATAAGCCCCACTAGAACCAAAGTAAAGACATGAGCATATAAAAGAGAATAGTCCAACCGAAATGGCATTGGTAGTAGTGTAAGTTATGCAAAGAGAAAAACATGAAAAAACACACACACAGTAAAAGCTAAGCCAGTTTCCTCTGAAATATGCAAGAGTAATTGGCAGGACTATTCTCAATAAAAGAATTGAGGTTAGCTTTAAACCATTATATATTTCAGTGATTGTCCCCGTACTAATTCTGTGTTCATAATGCAATATACTTTATGTTTTGATTTCCCCAAATGGGTTGGTTATTCTGTCATCAATATTGAAGCCACACATTTAGTTTTCTTACTGCAAACTAAATCAGTTGGATTTCAGGATTTCAATACTAGTTTCAAAGACTCCGGTAAATTCATAAATAAAATATCTTCTCTTTGAGTAGCTTTATGAAAGCAAGACAATAGTCTTCTCTTGGATTTTGCAATTCTTTTCCAGGTTATTATGGGGAAAATCAAGCTTTTTGACACTTAAATTTCTATAGCTGCATTTTAGTCGGACCTATAAAATCCCGCAAGAAGTTATCTATCTAAAAGTGAAAGTAATTACAATCAATGAATCACTCTACTACTTCAGATTCAATGTATTATTTTCGCAGCCTCCTGAAAACTCTCAAACACTGTTTTAGAGTTATAAAATAGGCATTATGTGAAACCATTAATGAACCTTAAAATATATCAGCTGATTTGTCAGAATATTTTACATGGAGGGGGAAGGAGCACGTCAGAAGCAATACAAACTTAATCTTCTGTTACACATGATCAAGCAAAGTATGTCTGCAGACTGTACGTGCATATTTCCAACAACGTGTCTAAAATTTGAGTATCATGAGAATATTATTAAAATTGTGGAATGGTTTTGACAAGCTAGAAGGAGACAAAATTGCTCTGCTATGTATAAGGTGGGAGACACTGGGTTAGGCTACAATAATGAACAACCTCATAAACCTCAGCATGTGTATATTTCTTACATGCTACCTTTCCGTTATACATCGTCTGGGCTTCTGCCCTACACACGCTTCTTTCTCACTCTATTACTAAGGCTGACGGAGCAGTAATTTCCAGCGTGCATGGCAGAAGAAAGGGCACACAGTGAAGCATCCCTGGAGGAGGAAGTGAAATCCTACGATGAGTCCAGACGAAGAAGGAAAAGCACATGATCTGTAAACAGATCTTTGTTATCAAAGGCAAGATCACATGTACAATTATATATAATAATTTCGAGTCTTGAATGATGGAGGTTCTAGAAAAGCAGAAAACAAAACTTCTTAAATAAAAGTAAAATAAAAGTGCCTCTCGATATAAAACAAAACATAGGATTGAAATTTTATAGCAGGTAAAAGGAGAAAGGAAAAACCCCAACTCTATACTTGCCTGAGGCTGAAAAATTTAAGGCTGTTTATACTCTAACTACAGGGTTTTCTTATGATACTTCTCACTGCATTAAGGGAAATTTCTAAAAATATGAGAAATATCTGCAGGATTTGTCTCTGCTTTTATTCTTTAATACATAAGATGCCAGCATGTTTTCCTCTCTGTGAAGCACTCACCAATAGTGGAAATCACCGACCTTCACACTTGCACTAGGACCCAAGTATGTAACTTTCCTGGGCCTGGGAACATATGGGGACATTGGCTGAGGTCCTAAGCAAGCCACTACCAGGTTGGCTTTTCCAGTAACGAAGACAGTAGTTATTCCGACCCTTACTTTTATTGTTGCCAGGTCAGAAATTATAAATAGATTATAACCAAGGAGATTATCCAGGCACATTGTGTTAGGTAGATTATCTAGTCTCATTTTATTTTTGCTGTATCTTGTATGTGGTCCTGGAGATTGAACCCAGGGCCTTCACACTGAGCTATATCCCCAACCTTTTATTTATCTTGAGATAGTATCTCACTTGTGACCCTCCTGCTTCAGCTTCTAAGAGTGCTGGGATTTCAGGTGTGGACCACAACATGCAGATTTTTTTCCTTTATTTGATATAAAGTGGGATATGTATCTTGCCAGTTTTCTAGAGGAGCACAAGCATGATTTCCACACAAAGAGATTCTACACAGATCTTCCAGGTGTTACATGTTTTCCTCTTTCACAAAAACACATAGCCTATCTATAGGAAGGCGCACACAAGCCTTAATGTAGCTAGCTAGAATAATATACAACATTCACAGGCTCTACATCCAACCTGCTCTTGAAGAAATAAAGGACTACTGTTACTTAACACTGAGTTATGGCTCACATCCATTTATGAGGTTCCCCCGCCAAGGCTGCTTCTTAAAATAGCTTGGGAAGATTTGATATATTGTAAATGAAAGATCTCAGAAATGGTCAAAATGTTAACAAAAAAAATCGATGGCAAGGTCCACAAAATGAGATTTATCTCTGCATTTTCTCTAAAAAGCACTATAAAAGCATAAAACACTTGCCTTGAGTTCTTGTTCACTTTGTAAGTGCAGATGGAGAAGAGACAATAGATAGACAGATGACAAATAGATGATAGGTAGGTAGTTGTCTCAAATATACTTGTGGAGCATGATTGTTGTCTTGGGGTATACGCATCCACATTCTTACTGAACTGTGTTTCAACACAGCAGTGCCAAAGTCTCCTTCTGGTAGCTCAAGAATTTCCACGATTTTCCATCTGCATGTGCGCTTGGTATGTTTGTCTTTGCGACAGACAAGAAGATTATTGCTATCTGTGGTAATGAGAATTCCAAAATGGCCCTATAATCTGGAATTTTCTTTCTCCACATGGTAAGAAGTATTTGGCAGATGTGATTAAGGCTACTAATCAGTAGACCTTAAAATAAAGAGTTTATTCCCATGACCCCAAATTAATCATATTGGCACTGTAAAACTAGGGAGTTTTCTCTCCATGGTTAATTCAGAGAGATTCAAAGCCTTAGGATTCAACATAACAGAGATTTTCTGTTGGTGGCTATGAAAATGGAGGGACAATATGGAAACAGTACTTATACCTGTGACTGTTAAGCAGAAAAGAAATGGCAGCCTAATGCCCCAAGAAAATGAAACTGAGTTGTTAGAGTTTGTGTCTGAATGTCTCCCAAAAGCCTCAGGCGGTCACAGGGCTCTTTGAGAGATAGACAACCCTACAGTACATGATGCCAGAAAGAAGAGTGTGTGATTATTAAATCAGCCCCCTGATTGGTTTGGCACTGCCCCAATCCCAGGGGTCTAGATAAAATAAAAAAGACAGAAAGATGTTGGTAAAATCCCTTATTGCTTTTGCTGTCTTGTGCTGCCATGAACTGTTGCTCCTCTGCCATGTGCCACCCTGTCTTGGAGCCAGCTGATCTGGACTGAAACCTCCACAAACTGTGAAGTAAATAAACCTTTCCCCTCTCAACTTTGGGTGTTGGATATTTTGTGTCAGTCACAAGAAAAGCAACTACCACACGAGTGGATTATTAGTGCCTCCACACAAGATTCCATCCTGGTTGACATCTTGGTTATCATCCTGCGAGCTCTCTAGCAGACAAGCAGTTCATTCTGTATAACTTTCGAGCCATTAAACTGTGAGCTAAGAAGTGAGTGCTGTTTTTAAGTTGCAAAGTGTGTGATATTCGTTAGGCGGCAATAGAAAACTAAACAACCACCTGTAACTAATCAGGAAGTACTGGATCCATCCGTGTAACTGTCTTATGTAATTATTCTGGCAGGTTGTCATGAGAATATGGGTTCACAGTTGCCTTTTGTGAGATGTTAGAAATAGATGCTTTTTGCTTGAATTTCTTAATTTCATAAAATTGGCAACTAATTCAGTCAAAACTGAAAATTTGCTGCGCAGGCGAAATATATCACATTTGAGGGGAGCCAGCTTGAAACAGTGCCCTAGATAATGCTTACAGCTCCTTCCAGTTCATGTTTCATGGATCTCCTAGATAAGTATTACAAAGCGTTTGATACATTTGTTTTAAACAATAAATACTATGAATGCTGTAATAGTCTAAGTGGCTTCTAACTTGCCTTCCTAAAGAAAGATTTATGATTATTAATGTAATGTTTTTCCTTTCCATGAGAAATCCTTCAGTGTGAAGAATTCCAGGAATTGAAGTTGATGTTGAAAACTTGCTACAGGAAACCATCACCTAAACCACTAAAAAATAAATATTTAGTTTAATGTATGCCCTATTCTTCTAATAAATGTATCAAGAAGAAATAGTTGTGATCTTTCCATCTACACAGGTGTGACAGTGGGCAAAAGGGTTGATCTTGGGTTAGTTTTTTAATCTCTACATTTCCAATTTCTTAATTTTTAAAACTAAATAGCTACTAGAGGTTGGTAAGGACTGTTTGAGTCCACACATGTGCAACACATAGAATGTTTCCTAGAACATAGCGTTGTACTCAACCATGGTTAGTAACTTCTAAAAAGAAGCACAGGAGTTCTTTAGCGTAAAGGAGCAGAGGAAATCCTGGCCCTGACCAGGAATATTCAAAAGCTAGTTGTTGCATGCACATGCTTTTCTTTTGTTTCAGTCCAATCTGAGTCACCTTCCAAGACCCTTGTCTCTTTTAGTCTAACTTGACTTTGTTGGTCAGCTCTTCTGGGTGTTCACATTTTTTAACCCCACAGTGCATGTCCCTTCTTATGTGTTCCTCTGACTTAGAGAGCCAAGTGTCTTCTGTCCCTTTGCTGGTCCACTCTAAAGGGTGAACAAACAGAACGTTCCTCCACAAAACCTCCCCCAATCCTATATGAGAAACATACCTGCTTATAGTGAATGTTTCAGGTAAATGTATGCAGCTGATACTTTCGCATTATACTTATTTACATATTGAGTTATATTGTTTCGATGATAAAGCTCTTACAAATAAAAAGTGAATTTTATTTGTGTCTCTATAGAGCTTGGTAAGCTGGCTTGTGTATATTAGGGATTTAATTTAACACATTTTAATTGAATAGAATAGAATACATGCAAATCAATGTTCAATAACCAAGAAACTATTCCATATTTAAATATCATAAATTTGAAAGAGCTGTAGACTGCTCTTCAGAATTTTGTTTCTATTTGTGTGTGTGTATGTGTGTGTTCTTGAATATTACTTTTTCAGGTTTAAAAATAAAACCACTAATAGTATAAGACTGTCAAGAACTTAGCCACTCCAAATAACATAATTGTGTTTATTTACATTACCTTGAGTTCTAAAATGTGTCACATTCTTAAAGTAAGGTGAATTTTTATTGCAACACAGCTTCAAGGTCCATTCAGGAAACACACATAGGTTTTTGGCAACAGCAGGGCACAAGGGGAAAACCATAAGCATAAATGGAAAGGAAGCATGCCCATTGATTTAAGAGCACAGTGTTTATTATAATGCAAAATGTCTCATTTATTGAAGCAGAGCAAACTCAAAAGAGATTATTTAGCCTGTGAGCCTGCTGTCAAGACAGAATCCCAAAGTCTAGAAAAAAGTGACTCTTTAAGCAAACAAAGAATTTAAGTACATAGACTTTCCACTCTACCCTGAGGCAAATCCATCAGTTTTCATTTGACTTGGAATTCTAATGCACTGTTTGATTCGCTATTAAATTTCTGCATCTCTGCAGAGCAAACACATTCCAGGATAGTCGCACAGTTTACACACATGTGGTTCACCCACTAATTCTCACTGCTGTCTACCCACTATTAATAGTGAAAATACTAGATTCTGATTCCCAGGGCCTCCACGCTCCCACAGCGTGGACACAGACATATAAACCAATGGCAACTGAGGAAACTGCTCCAAAGCTTTCCGGGGGTTTCTGGGAAAGATTTTCATCTCTCCAGAAAGACCTCTTTCTGTCTCTGAATATGTCATCTGAGATGTACTGCGGCCCAGCTGTTGCTGTGTAGCAACCACAGAATATAACAAGAAGACTAAAGCCAAATTATTAAAATTGAAAGATGGAGAAACAGAAAAATATCCTCACCCTGATTAACACTGCTTTGACAGAAGTTAAAAGTCAGGACCAGCCTGCCCTGAACTTTGCATGTCAGATAATAATAAACCCACACCACGTAAGTTACTTTTAGTTGCATGTCTTTTTATTTGTAGCTATAAATATTCAACTAGACATGTGTTTTTTCACTCTCTTTGGGCCATGTCTTTGGACAGCTACAAAAAGCTTTAATAGAGTGGGTGTCTTAAACAGCAAACAGTTCTTTCTCATGGTTCTAGAGACCAGAAAAAGTCTCAGATAGGGGTGCCACCAAAAGGGTGACTTTTCTGGTTTTTACTACTTTATTTCCTATATTCTTGCATGGTAGAGAGAGGCTGTTTTACATCTTTTCATCTTTTGTAATTGGCATTAGTTCCAGCAAGATGGAAGTTACCTCCTTTTGTCTAATTTAAGTACCTCTTGAGATCTCCAAGTCAAAACAATGACACTGAAATTAAGGTTGAAACCTATAAATTTAAGGGAACATAAACATTCAGTCTATAGGGGTCTGGATCTTAAAATAAGAATATCAAGTCTCTAGTTTCCTGAATATATTGAAAATAACCACAGCAGGTTCAGACTTGGGTTTTGCAATTGAAATTTTTTTTTCTAGAAAGCCCCAGTTTATGGCAAGATTCAGTTATAATAAAATGATGACTTTAGGGACACTTACACTAACATTATCTGACTGCCTTATAAATGGTAATACTTTGAAAAATAAGACTAACAGTAATATCATGCACTTAAACATTAATATCTTGCTAGTCCTGGACTTCACCAATGACGCACAGTTCACTAAACACAACTAATAAATATCGCAGTGTGTTGCACAAGTGTAATGCTGTGTGAGAAGCATTGTATCAGTTTACTCTCAAATCAAGCAGCAAGATATTTGATCTAGAAACCTTTCAATTATTTTATGGCAAAGAAATTAAGGAAGCATCCATTTCAACACATATGTGGTGTGTAATTTTAAACTGTTTGATTGAGGACTTAGTCAGTCAGTTTAGAACTGTGTAGGTCACTTCTTATGTAAAGAACTGTGCCACACTGTGAATCTTCTTCACATTAGGTAAATTAAATCTTCTAAGCTTAATATTCTAGGGAATATAGTACAGACAAAAACCAATACAAATATTAAATATTAGACAAAGGGGTCAACCAAACACAGTGGAAAAAAGAAGGCCTGTTTAATAAATGGTGCTGGAAAAACTGGCTTGCCTCTTGCCGAAAACTGAAAATAGACCCCAGTCTATCACCATGCACCAAACTCAGGTCAAAATGGATCATAGACCTCAACATTAAAACAGAAACTCTAAACCTATTGGAAGAGAAAGTAGGTAAAA